>OOFC01038404.1:13069-25739 GCA_900323345.1 Pseudochromis fuscus
AACATAATAACTTTTGGCTAATAATAGAATAATTTGTAACATTATTAGCTCAGTTATTACATTTTCAAAGTTTTTTCTTTTACCAGGTCAATAATGTGATAAGCAGCCAATAACCTAACAGTCCCTGACAGGATTTGTTGTGTATACAGCAAATGACTGAGCATTGTGGTGTTTCAGTTGCCACATCTGTTTTTAAAGATTTGTTTGTTTTTAGGCATTTTTCAATAGACTCCAGGTACAAAGACTTGTAGCCACAGGAGAGTGTGAACTAGATGTGTATATAACTGTGGATGTGTGTATCTGGTGTTTTTGAGACAGACTGGTGAGCTTTATTCCCTCCTGTGTCCTAACAGATGTTCAGCAAGTAGCAGTATTTAGTTTTCACATCACATTCACTTCATTATCTGAAAACACTAGCACTAAAAAACTTTTTCTCTTGGTATTAGTTCATGAAATAATATCTGTAACAATATGAGCTGATATTACAGATGAAAAACAATCATATAAAGACATGAAAATAAAATAAATCATTTTAAACTATTAACTAGACCTGTAATTTAAATAACTATTATATTTACTTCAAAACGTTTTCATTTAGATTGCAGGATAGCTCACAATAATGTAGTAGTGCCAACTGTGTCTTCATGTTTTTATGTAACATGTCCCCTACCCCAACATACGACACGGTTTTTCCACAGACATTTTAATAACATTTGTAAATAAAGCAAAATAAATGAATAAATGAATAAATAAATAAATAAATAAAATTCATACTACTGCAGTGTAGCAACTGATATCAGTGGTTTTTGGGTGAAGCAGGCAAGATATATTTCTGTGTTAACAATAAATGTCAGTATTAAAAAAGTTTTCACCTTCGCTATAGATCTGTCGACAGTTACAAATTTTAACATGAGACAAATTGGTGAACACACGACTACACAAAAGCCTTGAATAACAGTTTCACTGATGTTAGTTTCTGGCTCTGTCAACAGAGCAAACATTGCTGTGAACAAAAGGGAGAAAATAAATGCATAACTGACGATAACATTGCACAAAATAGTTTTAAAATATCCTTCTCTCAAGATTAAAAAACAAAATCTGTTGATAAATCTCTGGCACCTTGTTGCTAAAAACAAAATGACTGTTAGAAACGTATTTGACTCGTTAGGAAACAATACAGTGATACAAGGACGCCATCTAAAGGCCATGGTATAAAAGAACAGCATCATCACTTCAGGCATGTGTGGATCACTCTCACATACAGAAACTCTCTGAAGAGAAGTCATCAGTTTAAAAGCAGGATCTTCACTGTCTCCTCTGTTTTCCCTCTCATGCTCTCGCACTGTGTTTTAAGATGTCAGTTAATCATCAAACTTTCCTAATCCTCCCTCAATGTGCGTGTTTTTTCTCTGTTCTTCTTTTCTAATGACGGAAAATAAACATGCACTTTGGTTCATCCCACTTTTCTTTCAGGCAGCATGTAAAAATGCAGTCAAGTGTATTGTCATTCATTGGCGTGCACGGACACGGATGCTCCTCTTCTTCAGATGTTTGGTGAAGAAACCCAGGAGTGACTGAACAGGGCTGCTCCTGGATCTGTTTACAACTTGTGTGACTCCAGATGGACGGGGCCAGAAGTTGTTGCAGTATCCCAAATAAATGAGACGAAGGATTGTGTCTAAGGGGGCAAGGGTAAGCAAAATCATAACACATACAAATAAAAGCACCTCTAAGCCAGCAGCCAAACCTTTGGCACAACCAGTCACTTATGGATGGTGGGTACCCGGCGTGAAAAGATCTTGAGTTCGTTCTTCATGTGGCATTGGTAAGAATGATATTTCTGCTTCATGTCTGCAGGATTGTCACTTACTGGGAAGTGTCTCTTTGTCCTCGCTAACAGACGGTCCTCGTCCTCTCAGACGCCACTATTGCTTTTCCAAGCTCAGTCTATTTTTAGATAGTGCAAATTGAAGGAGAACAGATGTACCTCACACCCACATTAGAAGAGGATGACAATGAAGGGATACAGAGTGTCTAGATCAGGGGGGTCAAACACACTGTCCTCAGGCTCCAGCTTGATGTTTATATGTTTTTATGTTGATGTACTATTGTTTTTAATTGATTTGTATATACCTACTTTTGATTTTTGACTCTGTGGTTTTTGCACTTGTTTGGGGAACAGGGTTTTTTTTATCTACATTTCTGCCAGAGAAATGACACCCTGATATATTTCTGTAATCTGTGATGCAGTTCTGTGAATCACTGCGGCATTGTGTGTTTGTGTTTTCTTTTTCCTGAGGATTTTCAGAAAACTTGAAGTGTTTTATGATTAATAGTGATCTGCTTGTACTGTTTTGGACGGTATTAAAACAAAGAAACCAATCTGAAGTTGTTGTTTTAAAGTTATATACCATGATTTAACCGGTCACTGGCCCCTGAGCTAAAATGAGTTTGACACCCCTGGCCTAGATGCTACCTGTTGGGTTATCCCAAAGCTTGGTCTCTGTGTTGTGGCAACTCAAGGATGTACAGCCAGATAAGATTTGACAAAGCACAATCCCTTTAAAACCCTGAATTAATCAAGACAAACTACAACTAAGGATTCAACCGTGTCCTTCAGCTGATGTTCTTCTGTTTTCACTTCAGACCCAAGCTTAGACTTGTATTAGGTGTCTGGATATTTGCCGTCTAACAGGATGTTTTTTAGCTCACTGCAGAGCTGTGCACTGCCAGATAAAACATGCTTTAATGGCTGAAGCCTGAAAACCATTTGGAGGTTTTCAAGAAAAGGCAAACCAAAGTGTTTGTCTGAAATCTTATCTGACAGGGGCTGTAGTGGAGGAGAACTTCTTTGGCAACTCAGGAAGAGCAGAGGAACCTTGGGGCTAAAGAGGAGAGAAGGAACTAATTATGAGTCAAACACTGAAATCGGTTCTTGAAGAAGAGGAGGCCGTTTTTTGTGTGTGTGGCATCGGAGGAGGCCGGTGGATAGCGGAACTTGGCATAAGTCTTATCGCTCTCTGATTGGCTGACCCAGGGCAGTCTGATTTTGGTCGCATGATTCACAATGACATCATCACAAGAGCCCACGTGGAGGGACCCCAGGCCGTCGATGAAAAACTCTGAAAAAAGTAAAAAAGTCATTCAGCCAAATATATTCAAAAATCAGTCAAATTACATGATCTTCCTCCCTCAGTGGGTCAACCATTAAAAACTCACTATGTATTGGCAACTTTCCTTCAAACAACAAAAATACATTTTTTTATTCTTGTGGAAAGCTCTCAAAAATACCAAATATGGCATATACAGGAAATTAAATATATACAATAAAAATGGAATATAAATGTGGAATATATAATATTTGAAAAACAAAAAAAGAAGTTGGTGGAATAAGATGATTTTATTATGATAATCTAAGGGGAAGGGAGAAGTGGATATTCAGTTGAAATTTAATTATTAAATGTAAGCATTTACTTTAATTACACCAGAGGACTGTGCTGATAAGAAAATTTCACAGTATCATTTGTCAGCAGAAATAATCTGAGTATGAGATACTATCTCAATAACTAAAATGTGATACAAATCTTTTTATAAAGCCTCTCTAATAGTTTTTCATTGCCACTTAATTTGACACTGTGTTAGTGTGCTGCAGATCATCTTCATGACAGAAACTGATATTCATCGCTGACTGTTGTATGAGCCAAGGCAACATTAGGTGTGTGTCCTAATTACATACCACAGTACATATTACTTCTAGCTGAGAGCTACACGGGCAGTAGTTTGCCACTAAAACACAGTAACATATGATATATAAAAAATGCTTGTCTAACAGAGTTCCCTGATTTCTTTTTATCGTATTTTTCCAAAATAAAATCTTAAAATAATTTTACTAACATTCAAATACATAAGTGTGTGCTACAGAGAGAAATTAGGACTCATCTATTCCTCTGTTCACATCTGACTCTGATAAATGTGCATTTACTGACATGAATTCTTTACACGTTAATGAAATGTCCATCATATGTTAATAAACTCTAAACTGCATGTTTCATTGAGGTATACAGCTGATATAATTTGTCCCGCTGACATGAAAACAATTCTGTCTTTGTGTGAACTCACCAAGATGAGCTACCCTGGCGAGACGTGGGTCAAAGCCGACTTGCTGGACTTTATCGGTGCGAGCCAAGAAGAAGTTAATGACCCCGTCGGTTACAACACAGTTGGGGAAACCTTGGATGACGTGATGAAATCCTCTCCTCATGTGTAAACAGTCGCCATCCTCCTCTCCCGGCTCAATGGAGATGGTCTGCCTATAGGTGGCAGTATACCCTGTAGCCTCCCGCACTGCACCGCCCACCTGGACACACACACACACAAACACACACTGACATCTCTGCACTGACGCCGAGCTGTCACTGAGAAGATCCCTCCGTCACTCACCAGATCCAGAGTGGTCCTCTCTAAAACATCCACAAGCTTCTCCAGCTTGGTGTTGGCTGTGAAGATGAAGTCGTCATCCACCCACAGCACATACTTCGTGGTCACCTGGGAGACGGCCAGGTTTCGTCCGGCAAACCAACCCTACGACATGAGACACCGAGGTTTAGATTCAGATCAGTGGAGTGGAGAAATAAAAAGACTTTAGTCTGTGTCCTGCGAGTCGCTACCTTTCCAAAGGGCATGATATAATGTTCGATGTTAGGCCCAGAGATGGTTTTGGGATTTTCACTGTCATCAGCAATTACTATGGTGACGGTAGGGTAATATTTTCTGATGCTGTCAATAAGATCTTGAAGCTTATCATATCGCAGGAAGGTCTTTGTAGCGATGGTGACGAGGGCGCTGACATTGTACTCTGCAGATAAGAGACGGAGGAAATGTGGCTTCAGAAATAGCAGAGATATTATTCTGTGGCGTGATGTTAAACTGTGATGTACAGACACTGGTGCTGTACCTCCTTTGGATCCAGTGTTATACAGTTTAGGTGTTACACCGTGACGGATCTTGATGCTGAAGAAGGCCTGATGTCCCTCTGTCTCAAACTGCACTGAAAGACACAACAATAAATTTCATTAGTGTCATAGGATAAGACTGTGCTACATCACTTTGCTGACTGTGTCTTCAGGTTTTGTCCACGTTCACTATTGTTAATCCTTCATTGAAACACCACAAACTGGAATACACGTTCACAACACGTTTAGAAATTATCTGTCCATATTTTGTTTGGGACACTGAAGTTTAATCTTTTAAGGAACATTTTGACAGACCAACATATTCAGAGGAGAATCTGGTGAGAAGACTGACACCACACTCAGTTCAGTATAAACATGTATAGAGGGTGGAAACCGGGATAAACAGACAAAAACCGATATTTAATTTTGTTTTGTTTAGTTTGCAACGTAACATTAAACACATGAAAAACATTATGTGTGTGAACTCCAGGATCAGTAACCTCTTTTCTTGTTGCCTGGCAACTACTTGAAGCCACAGAATAATCCCTTAACCTCCACTGAAGCCACAAATTGTTGCTTTTATATATTAAACAAGCATTATATAACATTAAGCTATTATTATGTGAGATGTAAAGGTGTAGGAAGGTGGATTTTGTTGTATCAGTGAATATTTCCCACAATATTTACCATAAAAAATAGGTAAATAGGTTTTCTTAATTCACTTGCAAAATCTAAGTTTGGCCTAATTAAAAAAAAAAAGGGTGAATGAGAAAGTTCAGCTGAGAAAAGACGACCTGTGTGTGAGGTCTTACCTGTGTCCGCGGTACTGGGATGAAACAGTGTGTTTGTGTAGGTGACAAACTGCAGCTGTCGGTTCAGGTTCGGCAGCAGGCTGCTTGAAAGGGTCATGTGCATCTCGCCATCTCCCTTGATTTTCACCCCGTCCACCTCTGCTGCCACGTTGAGCGTTCCCAGTGTGGCAGTGATGTTAATCTGCAGGGGCATGGAAAAGGGAAAGTAGGTGGAGATACCGATACACCATAGAAATCCAAACAGACATGTTGAAATCCAAGCAAACATGTTGAATTACTCACTGAGTAATGGTCTCTTAGGAGGTCGTGTAAGGCCAGGCCTGGAAACAATTAACATACTTAGCTGCAACTGCCATTAAGACGCATTTAATCATATGTGCTCAGTAATCTGCATAAAACATTTTGCAGATTAGACATTATTAACACACACATATTATAAAAGCTCACTACAGAGAGGTGTTGTATTCAAGAGACATTCTGATAAAGCTTAATAATAAATGTACATAACATATACTAAAGTAATGCACATCCCAAGCACAACTCATGATGATTTAATGACTCTTTCTGTGTAACTGAATTTCAGCTCAATGAATGGCACATTGAAGAATTAATTGTGAATTAACATTCCTTATATGGCTGAAAATTCTGGATTATTGTAAGTAGGTGTGGATGAACTATTAGCAACAGGCGTGTTGAATTGGACCAGATATGTACATTGATCAGCTCCAACATTACAACAACCTTCCTAATACTCTTTAGATCCCTCTCGAGCCACCAAAACAGCTGACTCCTTGAGGCATGAAGTACACTAGACCTCTGAAGCTGTCCTGAAGTATCTGGAACCAAGACAGTAACAGCAGATCCTTTGTCCTGGATATTGCAAAGTGGGGTCTCCATGGATACAGACTTGTTTTTCATTCTAATTATTTATATCTTTAATCATATAAATCATTTTAAGATCTGGAAAACATGAAGGCATCTTAAATTTTTTGGCACGCTCTTTGAACAAAAGCCTGCAGCATTACCCTGCAATATCGTTTCAATGAAGGGCTGTGCTTGGGCCGGCAACAGTGTTTACATCCACATCCACATGAATGGCAGGTTCTAAAGTTTCCCAACAGAACATTGCCCGAAGCATCACACTAGTCCCGCCTGCTTGCGTTCTTCTCATAGTGCATCCTGGTGCCATGTCTACCCCGTCCACCTTCTTCCATTGCCCTGTTGTCCAGTTGTCTAACCGCTGTGATCCTTACAGATCCTTACACGTGTCTGATTTTCCTGCTTTTAACACATCAATGTCACGATCAGAGTGTTCACTTGCTGCCTCACATATCCCACTCAATGACAGGTGCCATAGTAACAACATAATCAGCGTTATTCACTTCACCCCTCAGAGGTTTTAATGTTGTGGCTGATCAGCGCGTGTTTGTGTGTGTGTGTGTGTGTGTGTGTATCATAAGTCCAAAATTCAAACAGGACGGAGGTTTTAAAAGCTGTTAGCCTCTTTGAAGCTGGGAGCTTTGTGCTGGGTACTATTTCTTAATCTTAACCCCTTAAGACCTGAGCTCTTAATTTGAAATTTCAGCTATAGAGAAATACCAGAGACAAGTCTCAGGGGTTTAAAAGGTTAATCAATTATGCACTTGTAGTTAATTCTTTAAATCACCATGCATTCGATGATTCTATTTTTTGTGATTGTGCTATTTGCTCTCTGAATTTTCAGATTTTAACCTGATGGTTTTATTGTTTCATTTTTAAGATTGTCCTCAGGCCATGCAGGTAGTTGCATAAATAAACAGTACAACAGAAGCCACATAAAGTCGATATGAAAAAGTGCTGGTTCCTTTTTCAAGGCTGAGTTTCTAATTGTAGTGACTAGTTTTAACCTTTTTCAACCATTGCTACAGATCGCTTTCATTTAACAAATCATATGTTTATCATGAGCCTTATATGAATGTGTCACACTGAAGTCATACCTGGGATGATGAGTGTTTTCAGGGGTCGTACCTCCACCCCCTGTGTTGGATACTGTAAGGGACTGTTAGCCTCTGCAATCATGAGTGCATCTGCAGGTGTCTTTGACCTGAGGAGAACATTTTGCATCAGAAAGCTGAACAGTCTTCCCATAGCATGAATCCACAATCACAGACTTAAATAGAACAAATATGGTAAAAATCCAGCGATTGTGTTTTGTTTTTTGAGTATAAGAATAAGAAATGAAAAGCATTGATTAATAAAAGACTTCTTCACCTTATGATTCTGACTAGACATAAATCCTTTTTCCTAAAAATGAAGTCTGTTCATTGAGAAAACAACAATATGAATTTAAACACTCTCATCACATTGCTGCAGTGTGTCGCTGTTGAGATGGAGGTGAAATAACGAATCCTGAGAGGTACCGAACTACAAAGTGAAGTCGTACACTATTCGAAAATGCTGATTTTTTTTTCATGTCAGAGGGAAAGACAGAAATATCTTAGAAATGAGTGCACTGAAGCTAATTTAGTGCATGAGTGTTACATCATAGTAACTCATTATCTCGCAGAATTAAATGTGAGATCTGTTTTTTTATGGTGCTTCTTACCTCTTCTGAAAACTCTTGTACTCTTTGGCCCGTCTCCTCTTCATTTCCTCCAGCTCAGAGGCCTCAAAGGCAGTGTGCAGCGGATGAGCTGACACCCGCGGGAATAAGAGTTGAGCGAAGGGCAGGTTTACTCCTCCACTTTCGCCCTCGCATACGCACCCGTTACGTGCCAACAAACTAGACAGATCATCGTACACAAGTGATCAGATTTTAGCTCAGGTTTGTTCTGCTGAGGAGCCATTGAATCGAATGAATTTAAAAAAGCTATTCTTACCTCGCCACGCTATCCCTCACATGAAAGGGGATATTGCTTAATTGGTGATCTGGTTCTAGGAGCCTCTCTTCCAGGTTCCTTTCTACTAAAGGCCCCGGTCGCTGCCATACATCCACTGTGCTGTAGGCCCGAGTGGGCCACGAATGGAGCAGAGCCAGTACCAGCACCACAGACACCAGGATGGCGAGCAACAGCGTCTTCCTCAGGGACCTCATCCTGTCAAAAACCTGTCAGACAAACACATGTTGAATGACTTACTGCTTGCTGTATTTACTACTTCTGTGTACACCCTCAACTCCAAGTGGCAAAGACTAAATCCTCAGTCTCTGTTTAGTCTAAACCTCAATTTTAAGGTTTAGCTCCAACTGATATGAAGCTACAGCAGTCTCAGTTAGCCACAAGTATTTCAAATTACAAGTTAAACTGCAGTGCAAAACTTTTGTCTCCCTCTTTTGGCAGTGACAGTGTTAACACAAACACTATGACGTGGCGTCATGCCAACAGTTGCTCCCCTCGTCCAATCTGGAAAGCTAATCATCGATGGTTCTTATAAAAGGATTCCTTACTGGCGATCCAGCGTGGGAACGTCAGCATTGTGCAACCTTATTTGTGAAAGGCTTGACCTTTATATGAAAGAAGTAGTGTAACATCCTGTTTGTTATTACGCTATCACTGCAATGCATAAACACAGGCCACGTCAACAGGCAGAGAGACAAAAAACATTTACCTGCTGAGGCCACAGAGTTTCTTTTCAACTATATAATGAATTCTTACACAGAAGAAACACTGTTGATTTCATTTAAATATATACAAAATCAGTTCATTTGTATTAATCCTATAAATCAATATACTTTGTAAGACAGACTTGAAAAAATTGATCGCTAAAATAATCATCATCATAGGTCCAATGACTTTTCAGATGTCTCGTGATTCCACTGGTGGCACTCAGTCGTGCAGCCACAATGGATGTACAAGTATTTATTGAATAAAGACAGGTATTCCAGATGGTATCTGCATATCTATTGTGCTCTCTACAGCGTTGTAAAGTGTTCTGGCTGCTGAAGTGTAGTCGGGATAATAACATGTTTTCAGAATCTCCTCTTCTATCAGCATGCTTACTGTTAAGCTTTAAAAACTTTAAATTCGGCACTTTACCAGTTAAAACAAAGACATTTACCACGTGGGAGCTGTTTTCGTCTCCTTTCCTTTCTCTGTCTCTCTCCTTCGTTTTTCTTCTATTCTCGTCTCTCGTCTTTGCTACATTATTGAAAGCAGATGTTTCACTTTTCTGTAACTTTCCAGTAAACAATGAACTCTTTCTCATCCAACTGTGGCAAATGACTGTGTTTCTGACCCAGTGTGAGTGGATTTGAATTGTCGGGGGACATAAGGTCCCCAGTATTTTGATTTTAGGTTGAAGACTTGGTTTGGAGTTCGATTTAGGCACAAAGTAGATATGTTTTAGAGAAGTCGTCGAGGAAAGAATGTAAATCGGGGTAATATCCTCTGAATTAGCGGAAACATGACTGTGTGTGTGTGTGTGTGTGTGTGTGTGTGTGTGTGTGTGTGTGTGTGAGAGAGAGAGAGAGACAGAGAAAGAGGGGGAAAGAGACAGAGGGTGTGGCGGTTTTGTCTCTGAGACACATTTTGTACGCTGACAAAAGCTTTCTTGTCTTGCTGAATCTACAGCAGACTGATCTAATCTCACCCAGCACCAAATACTTTTGCTACTGCATGAAAGTCCCTCATAACTATTTAGCAAATTAACTCCCCCTAAATTTCCAGCCCTGCCTGCATGTTTATATTGTATGTTTTATAAAATATACCTCACTGCTTCTATCCAGTCATTGAAAGGGCAACCTCTGTGGGCACCTGCATCTCCAGAAACCGTGTAGACAGTCACAGGAAACAGTAAGCACCTTCCCCATCTGCAAACCAGAAGGGAAAAAGGGGCAGTCATAAAATACAGGGATAAAAACACATTGCACTATAACAGATTACATTCAAGAGAAGTGTGTATTCCACAGAAAATCAAACACAAAATTGTTGCATCACACATCATTGCAAACAGATACTGTTCAGTGTCCATATGATGGTGCTTCAGTAGCCATTTGCATGGTCTTAGAGCTCCTGGGGGAAATCCTGTAGGGTTTGGAGGGTGACCAATTTAGCTTTATTGTGGCAAGCTGGGACAGAAATCAATACAGGGGAAAGCATGGATAGGATCAGCAGTGAGCACCCGCGTTGCTTTAGACCTGTTCACTTAAACATCTCTCAGAGAAGACGGCTTCTCAAATAGCTCCTTTTCAAACCACTTTTTTCCTGTTATATTACTATGGTACAATGCACTGTATGGGCAGAGAACCTATATATTATATATATAAACTTACAGTGATCAGAAGTGATTACAGTGATTAGTAGTGTATTCACAGGAGTGCTGTCATTTCATTTGCAGACATCAACTAGAAAGCAAGGAACATGTGGGCATTTGGTCCTTTTAGATAAAATAATACAAAGAATGATAAGACTGAATTTAAATTTTAAGTTTGTATGCTTATTATTTATAATCACTTTTCATCCATGAACAGAGCACTCAACTCAACAGAGGATTTTTATAAGACTTAGCCCTTTATTCAGGTCAGCATCCTTCCACTTGATAAACTGTGTACCACAATAAACTAATAATCTCAAATCATCTATAACACCCACAGGTGATTGGTGAAATATCTACACAGAAGGTGAAATGTACAAAATGGCCAGATTAAGTACATCCACACATTTCCACACTCATGCTCTACAAAGCTCTTTAAAAATGTGTTTTTTTAATCTACTGGATAAAAACTATTTGATGACATATTGTAAGATGCCAAGGCAGGAATCAGAGTATCGAGGTATTTGCTCGGCCCAGTACAATAACACATACCAAAACTGCAAAAAGTGGACAGAAATAATAACTTTTGCAATATTGCAATTCAAATAATTATAAAATATAAGAATTTTAAAAATGCTTTCATATCCCTAAGTGTGATGATGTGTGTGTCCTGCAGCGCGTGCTAATTAAATCCCCCAGCCCCCATGCACAATGGCTGTACCCATCCCTGGAGGTGCATTTGCATTTTTTTCATTTTGAATGAAAATTAGCTGCGATGGTGAAACAAACCCTTAGACATAAGTGCAGCGGTCTGAACCCAGCCAGGACAACACTGTGTGCTGTATCAGTGGCGCTGCTCCTCCAATCAGCCCACGATGGTAATAAGGAGTGCCGTGGTCATGCTATAGATATGGACACTCTGTGGGTCCCTCCCAAAGTGCGCCTTGACAGAACTGCTGCCTCACTTGTGACCATTGAAATTCGCTATTAACCTACATTTGCACCGTCTCCTCCGTACTGCCCGACCTGTTTCAACATAAAAATAAAAAAAAAATCTAATTAAATGAAATAATGCAATAATCTGTTTAGCAATCCGGAGGAGAGATCAGAAATGCCTGGCTGCAGATAGGCCTATTAGCCTACCTCATCGTGAATGAGACTGCAGGGAAAAGACATGCTTTAAAAATAACTTGATTTCTCAATTATGATATTTATATACATAAACGCATCTAATGAAAACAATGATATAATGCATTAATGCATGTTATCGACAATTGCGTCTCCAAAAATTCCGCACGCCTCGCACCCCTCCTCCTTTCATGTTTTGCCCATCAAAGAAACTGTCAAATGTTCACACAGACCTCGGAAAACCGACAAGAAAATGCCGTGCTGAGGACAGATACGGGCCTTTTTTAAATTACAGAAAATCACATGAACATGCAGCTCACCTCAGATGAGACGCGCGCGCTCCAAAGATGTCCCACCTCCCCCCTGCAACCGAGCTCGACCCTCTTAATGAATCTGTTCCTCAGCGGTTCTTGCAAATGGGATTAGATGTAGAAAGAAACGGAGCAGAGACAAATAAGGCGGCCGCACATCCCAGCACTGCAGGCTGTGGACCAATGCTCCCCCTGCAGCAACACAGGCTGCAGCGCACCGCACCTCAACACCAGCGGT
>OOFC01038404.1:25759-51077 GCA_900323345.1 Pseudochromis fuscus
CAAGGAGCTCCGACACGCGATGCCAAATAATTTAAAATTACAAAATAATAATAATAATAATAATAATAATAATAATAATAATAATAATAATAATAGTGACAATCATGCATCGTCTTTGGCTAATATTCCAACAATAACGTCTGCGTATGAACAAAACTCAACAATAATATGTGCATATGTGTGTGCGTAGATGGGTGTGTGTGTGGGCGTCTGTGCACATATGTGTTTGTGTGTGTATCAGTCAGCTTTACTGGCCAAATATGTTCGCACATGCAAATAATTTGTTTGTGATAGATGAATTCTCTCCAGCAGTTAAGACGTCCATTATACAAACAATAAATATAAACAGTCACATACACTTAGAAATATAAAATATAAATATAATGTGCAAAAGAGAAATGTGTGCATCTGGCACCACGTGTGGGATTGTGTGAGGGAATGTTTGAAAAGGAATGTCAGTTCACCCACCAGCTATTTTATGTTAAAAATATTTACTGCACAGCTTGAGTTCCCATTGCATGGTCCCACTGCGTGCGTATTAGGGAGTTTGTAATTATAGGAGGAAATCGCTGCTCATACAAAAAACACGTTAGAAAATAGTTCCTTGGGAGTTTCCAAGTAAGAAAATGATCCGCATGACGGTAATTTGGCCAAATTGGGTTGTGTCACGCCTCATCCATCAGGCCAATCGTGCCCGGTGTGTGTTTATTTTATATCGTGGCAAACGTTGACACCTCACATGTGTTCGTTTCATAGCTATCACAATGACACCGCCCGCTCAATCCGTGCTGGTGTCATAAACAAACATGCAAAACCGTTGACCGCCACTAAAATTAGCCAATGAAAAAGCAGCGCTCTTCTCATCGACCAATCAGCTGCCACCATGTCAGCCGTTCCGTGTTTTGTTGGTGTCCGACAAATGGGGCTCTGAGGAGAGAGTCAATGATGGCTGCTTCCTTGGTGCGATGGTTAAAAAGACTGTGCGTGTTCTTGTTGATATGTCCCCTCTGTGTCCCAGCCTTCTTGAATTTGGAGGAGCTTAATGAGATGAAATATGGGATTCAAATTCTTCCTGACCCGGTCATCCTCGGGCAGGTGAGTGTTGGATGCTAACGGATCGCTGGTTAGCTAGAATCCAGGCTTCCGTTTGCTAGCGTGAAATATTCTTCCTTACTGTTGTTGATTAACTCCAATAGACAGTCCCCTGCCTGTTAGCAACGCACAAAAAATGATCTTTCAAAATATGTTGTAAAGTTATAATGTCAGACTTGTTCTTGAGTGACACACGCAGCAAGTGGTAACAGCTGTTACAGCATAACATCATCCTGCTCACTCCCACCTGTGTGTAACTCATTTTTTAATTTAGATTGTAAACTCACACCAACAAGTATAGTAAAAACAACGCTAGTTGCTGTCATGTTACTATCCACAAGTACTGCGTTGGAAATACATAGCCTGTAGTTTTCATGATAGTGTTCCTCTTTCAGACCAAAACAGAGGAGGTGATGATGGTGTCCAGTAAGTACAAGCAGTTGTACGAGTGTCGACTTCCAGCCCAGGCTGTCCGGTTTCATCAGGATCCAGCTTCTGAGCCTGACTCCCAGGGGTACACTGGTCCAGGCATCCCAGACCTGCTTAAGCCAATGCATAATGCCCCCTGTCTAGTGAAGGTTGGTCCTCAGTTGTTTATCTGTGTAATCCAATAGTCAAATGCTCAGATGTCACTAAAATATATACATGGTTTTTACAGATGTGTGTCATTTACCATGGGGACACGGGGGGATGTCCCCACCACTTAAACATCTGATTTTGCCCCCATCACTTTTTAAAGGTGTGATATAATAATAATGTTTGGAAGAACCACTTTCACTGAGAAATGTTAAATCTGAGAGTGAGGGTGAAGGTGAGGCATTTGTACGACACATGCTCTGTGGCAACGGTTGCTCCTGCTCCTCTTTAACCCACCTACTGGTGCATCAGGGTGGGACTATCACCACAGATAGCAGGTAAAACTTGGCTGGAAAATACAGAGAGTTGGAGCTGGACCTGATCTGCATAAATCTGCATTGTGTAAACTAATTTGGCTTGAATGTAACAGACATTGTTTAATATGAAAAAGTCCTGCTTTCCAGGACAAAATGACACATCTTTGGAGAAATTTGTATTTGTATGATAAATGGAAAATGCATCACACATGTAAAGTCCAAGGACAAGATGCACTGATTGGTACCGAATTCTTGACTGGTTCTCTTTGTCCAAACTTTATATTCACACTTTTTGACTAACAGCTGTTGAGTCCAGTTAGTTTGTGACACTGAAGAGCAAAGCCTTCAGCCTTCAGGTCTTCTCAGCACGTTGAGGCAGGGGCAAAAAGCCAAAAACGCCTCAGATATGACTCAACATAGAGACCTCTGGTGCTATTGTGTAATGAAAAATTGTTCAGATACAAAGTTACACCTTTGCAAGCAAATGGCTCAGGGGATCCAAAAATATAATGTGACCTGACATGAAAAGCATGTCATGAAACCACTGTGAGCCATATTTAACGATGTGTATATTTTATAAGAGTTGAAGGTTGTTTGTCTGCAGTGTTAAGAAATGTAGAAACAAATCCTTCTCTAATTGGATATAGATTTGAAACAAAAGCAGCATCCAGAATAAAAAGGAGATTGACTGCACAATGAATATGCAAGGTCTTTCTGAAACTTTTAAAACAGCAAATAGGAAATAATCACACATTATCTATCTACAAAAAATAGGAAATTGCACAAAAGTAGACAGAATAGGGTAAAGTATATGTAGTAATACAATACATATACAATTCACAATTTTAACACTACTGTAAAAAAAAACAAAAACAAATTTATTTTGTTATTATGCATGTATTATGTTATTATGTTGATAAACTAGGTCAACAAAGTTACCACATATGGCTACCTGCTGGCCTAGGGAAACAGTTTTTCTAAAAAGTGTGATTATACTGTGCCATTGATGGGTTGGAAAGTGCTATCTTTGTCGTATGTTGAAGTTACTAAATATGGCCACTTGCCTGACAAAGGGTTAAAACGTGTGCAGGACGACATGAATGTCTATTTAGTCTCCCAGCTTGTATCTTGCTCAGAGATATAAACAGTTCTGAGTTTAAAAGTAAATTGGATTGTGGTGAGGTTGTTTTTCATTTGAGACATGTTTAGATGTGCAGACAGCTGTTGTTCACGGCTGGGTCTTTGTATATATTTGGCTACAGCAGTCAAAGCATGAACATGATATCAGATCAAAAGAAGATTAAAAGAACAAAATGATTCATTATTAGACATCCAATGCCCCATTTATCATACATATTTAAAATATACAACACAAATGTCTGTACAGGAAAGTGGAGTTGGTACAACAACAGTGATCTTAATTCTTTCCCCATGAGCACTGCTACTTACAAAACTAAACTGAAGAAATTGTTCTAAATGATGTTGAAAATATCTACATATTTTCCCCCTTGAAACTTTTTTTGTATATTTCTCATCCTGTAGTGCAGTCAAAAATAGATGGTGAATGTGGGAGGGGTAGCTAGCATGATATAAAGACTTTCTTTATCCCAGTGGCCCAATGACACACTTCCCATTCATTTCCTCAGAAGCTGCTATTGTCCAGATGAAAACAAAGCACTGTTGTTGCCAAATCAGAACAGTGTGGCTGTAATAAATACTGTATGGATCCTTTGATGTATTAATCTTAGGTGTTTTTGCTTTGGGAATTAAGGTAGAGAAAAACCGTATAAGTGCTGTCCTTTTATTGTTTACTATAGATAGTAGGAGAGCTTCAGGTAACATTTTGTCTAAAATCAAGTTCAGAAAAAAGACAGTCAATGAGTTAAAATGCTGTAGCTTTCCAGTGTGTAATAGCAAAAGGTTGTCAGCTGAAACTTAGCAGGTATCCTAAAAAAAAAAAGAAAAGATGTCAGTAATATTTATTTAAATGATTGATGTCTGTGTTACTTGCAGACGAAGGACTGGTGGACATATGAGTTCTGTCATGGTCAACACATCAGACAGTACCACCTCGAAGGTGAGAGTTCACCTCTGTGTTTTAAATCTGTAGCAATCTTTGAGCACATTTTAACAAATGTTTTTTTTCTCTTCAGACACAGAAATCAAAGGGGATGTTCTCTTCCTCGGCTATTATGAGTCTGAATTTGATTGGAGCAACGAGACGGCAAAGGTAAACTTTCCTCCATGTTGTGGATATTTTTGTAATCTCAGGTTTATAATGTACTGTACATTGCAAAATTGCAGCAGATTGAACTACATGGTTGTTTAATTTGAGAAAGCTTGAATTGTTTACAGTTAAATAAATCCATGATATTCAGTAAATAAATCTCAATCTAATTTAGTATTTTGGACAGAAATATCAGTTTTCTTACTGTCCCCAAAATGTTAGTCAGTTGTTTATTGTAGAAAAATGATGTTGACATTGCAAACAGCCCACATCATTTGCTGATCTGCAAGCACAGCAAACAAGAACCAGCTGTTAGTGTTGAAGCCACAGACAAAGATTTATAACTATTGTAGACTCTTCTCTTAAAATCCCAGTGAAAGAAATTGTCAGCTGTTAGTGTACTAGATCCACCAAACTAAAACTAAAGCAGTTTGTTACAGCAGTCGAACCTGTGTGTGTGTGTGTGTGTGTGTTGTTTCCTGGTAGTGGTGCTGCATTGCTTCACATTGACAGGTGTTTGTGTGCATGATAATTTATGAGCTGACAGTCATGATGCATCACTGTTCATGAATATACCAATCACTTAGATTAAACATGTTTTCTCTTTGTCTCCCAGGCTTCTAAACAACACAGGCTGAAGAGATACCACAGCCAGACCTATGTTAATGGCTCGAAGTGCGACCTAAATGGAAACCCCAGAGAGACTGAAGTTAGGGTGAGACATTTGGATTCAGGAAACATTTGTATTCCACTCAACCAAAGGGGATTTGTTTGTTTTTCTTGTTTTGTTGTGTTGATCTCTGTTACTTTAGATATCTCCTAATGTTTTGCATACCTACACAAATTAATATTCTATCACTGTCTGAGGTAAAAAAAGAAAAAAGATGTGACTACAACACCTGCAGCAAACATACATTAAAAGATGTATGGTTCTCCAAGTGTTAATGTGCTGTTAAGATTTATTACGTGACCTTAGTTAAGACTTGTGCTCTTTAACATGTTCAAAAGTTTGAATATTGTGGGCCTTGGCCTACTTGTAAAGTCTGAACTTGTTAAGCCTGTTAGGCTGCAATGGTGCTTAGGGTTTCAGCTGATGACAATACTAAGATTAATATATGCTTTAATTTTTAAGTGTGTGTTAACCTTACACTGTGTATAGAACTGATCGAACCAATGGAAGTGAAAACAAGTGCAACACTCCAGATGGCCACTAGATGCTGGCTCCAAAAAACTCCAACTGACTTTAATTCAAAAAGGGTGATTTTCAGTCATGAAATTCTCAGTCACAACATTTTTCCCACAAATTATTATAAAGTCAGCTCTTCTTATCAGTGATCAGGTGGTGCATCTGTAAAAAAATCATGAAGTACATATTAGGCTTCAAAAAGAGATCAGGGATGTAGTTAGTTAGATTGACAGGTGAGACCAGACCTGAACTTGAATCTCATAGACATTGGACCATGTCCCCTGGTTCAAAGGTCAGACCAGCCCCCCACACCTCCCTTCATATCCAAAAAAGGTCACGTCTGGCTCCAAACGACCAACATGGCGATGTTCAGATGCCGATCTCCCATAACAATAGTTACGATAGCCTCGTCCATTCTGTATACAGTCTATGGTGGTAACACTCAACCACCCTGAGCTTCACTTAGCTGCCCACAGATGATCTGAAAATGATGCTTGGGAAATGCAGAGTGGAAACATTGTGTGGAAGCTAATGGCACTGGAAACATTGCAGAGATAGATGGAAAAAAAAAATGGATTCCACAGATTATCAGCAAATTCCATTTGTGAAAGCAGTTTGTTCAAAAGGTGAAATAGAAATAGCTCTCACATGTCTCTGAATTAATCTTCATTCAATGACTGCTGGTGGATTTTAAAGGTACATGCTGTGTATGCAACATCAAAGTCTCAAAGTATTTCAGAACCTGAAATGATCAATAGTGGGTGAAAATGTATAAAGTCAAGAATAGAACTTTATGATTTTTAGACATTTCGCTGATTATAAAGTGATTTCAAGCTGTGATATCAGCTGTGAGGGAGTTACTCCTAAGAACTGAGTTAGTTGGGTGCTAAAACCTTTGCACATGCGCATACTTCTGTTTCTGTTTTAAGTTAATTAAATTAAATTACATTAACAACACAGTAACATTTCAAGAAATCTTGCTTCAACTAATCCATAAAAAAATTTAAATATTCAGCATTATACTGTATTCAAAGTTTGCAAGTTGTACATGTCCATGCTGTAGACCTAACGGTTTTATTTTATTATTTTCAGTTTCATTGTGAAGAGGGCTCAGGTGACTACATCGCCAGAGTAGATGAGCCTCAGTCGTGTCGCTATGTGCTGACCGTTCACACCAGTCGTACCTGCCAGCATCCTTTCCTGCGACCACCATCCACTGCCAAGCCACAGGGTATTGTGTGCCAGCCAGCGCTAAGTGCTCAGCAGTACATGGATTACGTCAAGGCCCAAGTCTGTGAGTGAACAGAGAAGTTAAGGTCACAGTGACACAGCATGACTTGGGAGTTTTTTCCCATTGAAGCAGGACAGGATGTTGGAAAGAAGTTTTTAAAGTGTGACAATATCTGATAGAAATGCACAGTTTTGGGACATGGTAAATAAATGTGTGGTGTATAACAATAACAAATGTGTGACATGTTCTTTCTGTTCCTCTCTCTTTTCGTCTGTCTCTCCTTCTTCCAATCTTTGTCTGATGATCCCAGCGAACACAAAGCGTGAAGTAGAGCAGATCTCAGAGGAGCTGAGGAGCCTTGATGAGATGTTAGCTGGTAATAAAGGGGCAAATGGAGCAGTTGAAGTAACAGCGGAGGAGACTTCACCTGCACCCAGTGATGATGCAGATCAGTCTAAAGGAAAAGGTGCATTTTGATGCTTCTGGGGCAAAAAAAATAATCTTCAAGTCATGGTAGTGATGTGTTAATGCCCTCTGCTCTCTGCTGAGTTTTTTTCCCAGTCCATAACACATGTATTGATCTGCCTGTTTCTGTTTTGAAACAGATACTGCTGCTGTATCTGAGGAGGCTGAGTCAGAAGAGGCAGAAGATTCTGACTTCTGGGAAGGAGTAACAAAACCAGAGAGCTCAAAAACAGCCACTTCTCACCAGGAGGATCTGGTATAGAAATATATTTTTTGAAATATAAATTACTTCTTATATCAATAATGCCTTTTTGGTGTCCATACACTGAACAAAGGCTGACTGTGAACTGATTGAGTTGTTTGACAGAAAAAGGCATTCAGATATTATAGATGTTAAAATGTGAGATCTGTCTGTTTAGAAATATTCACTGATAATCACCCAGACCATCCGCAGTAAAGAAACACCACTGCATTCGCCTTAATGGAAGAGTAAATTTATTATTTTGCTGTTTGATTGCTGCTAAATGTTCTCATAGTTTATTGTTGAATATATCCTGTAAAGCTGAGTTTCTTCACACATGGATCTGTTTATTTATTTATTTTTTTTCAAATTGGTCAGTGTAAAAATATGAGTGAAGATTCT
This sequence comes from Pseudochromis fuscus, assembly GCA_900323345.1. Classification (NCBI taxonomy): domain Eukaryota; kingdom Metazoa; phylum Chordata; class Actinopteri; family Pseudochromidae; genus Pseudochromis; species Pseudochromis fuscus. Next base: position 33,497 of record OOFC01038404.1, read on the forward strand.
TCTCAGTCATAACTCACTTGACCACTAGAGGGTGTAAACAACACTTTCTCACTCCACAACTCTAACCTGATTTTCTTTCTGGTGCAGGCAGCAGATGGTGGTGATAACTCACATGTGGACAATGAAGTCATAGATGATGGTGATGAAGGTACTGCTCTGTAACACACAAGGAAGATCAGTGCCATGTGTGATCATTCTGGTCACTGTTTGACAGCACAAAGTATTTCAGGACAAATCAAACAAGACTGATTTTATTTCTGTGATTTACAAACTCTTGCTCCAAATAGAGCCCACTGCGGTCATTCATTATGCTTTCCTTTTCTTATTTTGCTCCTTTTTCATTAGAAAAATTCAATTTTAAAATTATCACTGACCCAGCAGACCTGATGAAATTTGTCCAACACCTTAAGGAGAGTAACAGGAAGGTCAGTACTTGTCAAGATTATATTTATTTATTATATTCACTTTTTTTTTTTTCTTGGAATAGTTTTTTTTCTTTAATGTATAGATATTCCAATCCATTATCTGGTGTGTGTTTATTTTTAGAAAGCACAAAACCAAGCCAAAAGTAGAGGAGAGAAACCAACAAGTAACCAACTAACAGAGAAGCTGAGTGAGGAAGAGAAAGATGAAGACGAACGCCTGCTTCAGGAGTTTGAGGATGAGATGACCGACCTCTCTGTGCCTTCTGATAAGATTGAAGAGATAAAGGAGGAAATGCAGAAGGAGTTCGACAACATCATAAATGAGGTTTCAGACTAGAGATGATATGTACATCACACCTTTAAAAATCTTATGCGACAGACCTGACGCAGAGAAATAATTTACCATTGATGCGACTGGCTTCTCTGTGTGTTGTAGGCCCAGCAGGAACTGGAGACAGAGGGCCTGAAAGGGGAGTTTGATCGCACTCAGGCAACACAGACACTGGAGACAACACTGGATAAGCTACTTGATCATCTGGAGGAGAAAGACGTTCAGGACCCAGAGCAGCAAACATCGGGAGTCCAAAGAGCCAATGATCCAACCCGGGGCAGCCCGAGCCTGGCTCCAAAGCAGCCAGGTAACCAGATAGCCTGCCTCTCCACAGTCATGCGCATGTCTGTGTGTCCGACTCAGCCATCTTCATATTTCCTCCATACGTACAGTGGATGTTTGTTGTGACATGTTTTCATCTCAGAAGAGACGCACACATGGAGTTTGATGCAAAATTCACAAAGGATTTATGTGATTAGATTAAATTAATTTGGTTGCCTTTCTTCTGTGGCCGTTGATGTAATTGTTGATGATTTTATTTTTTATTTATCTAAATCAAAATGACTGAAATCAAACAGGATATTTGAGATTATGAGAGTGCGCATATGTATTGTTCACACAGCAGTGTTTTGGATGACACCACCTCCATTCTGTGACCCTGCTGTTGGGTTTTGAGGTGAACTCTGTTGTTTGTCCCTCTTTTGTCTCGTCACCCCAGACCAAGCGGATGACGACCATGTTAAGATCAAAATTACTAAATATAAGACGGGCAGCAGCCCTGATGGGGAGGTCAAAGTTCAGGAGATGGGCGAAGGAGACCCCCAGTGGCAGCACATAAAGGACGTGGTTAAAGAACAGCTAGAGAAGGCAGGACTGAAGGCCGAAGGTATGAAAGGGGAGTGCACGAAACACTCACGGCCTTTTCTCTCTTCCATCTTTTATCTTGAACACACAGTACTGTGTTTCTCTTCTCATCTTATCAAAACGTTTACTCCTGTCAGATCATTTTAAAGAAGGGCTTATCCTTTTAAAAGCCACTTAGTATCACTGCGAAATTAAAGCTTATACCAGCAGGAACAAAAAAATTCTCCTAGAAGCAGTTAACTGAAGTGAAGTGAAAAGTTGTGTCAACCATGTGTGTCCTTTTCTTTTTCATCCATTGTGGTGTTTGTACCATTCTTCATTCTAATTTTTAACATGTGACACAGTTTTCTGACTCTTGAGCAACTTGGCTGCACATGTTTGATCGGAAAGTCCTCCGTCTGCCCTGTTTTTCTTTTTAGGTAAAATTGAGGTGAAGATCTTGACACGAAAGAATGCGGAGGAGGCAGGTGATCAGTGGCTGACTGAGGAGGATACAAAGTCCTTCAGGGAGCTGCTCATAAATCTCCTGGTAATTTGAGTAGTTATTGGTTGTAAGTCCTTCTGTGTTTGACAGCACCTGCATCCTGTGCTGTAGAGTTCACTGAGTAAATAATTAAAGCCTGTATTAAACTCGACAGACGGCCTTTGTTCTAGTATATTTGTCTACTAGCACGGCAAATAGTCAAAGGAAACTACATCCTGAATAGATGTACACCAAAATCATTTGACTGCACGACAGACGCATGAAGCATTTATGATGTATTGAGAGATTTTGTGGAGGCAATCTTCTCTTATTTAAAAAAAATTAAAGTTAAAAAGGAATTTAAAAATGTATAAAAAATATTGTAATGCATGTTTGAAAAAAAATGCATTTAACGTTATTTTGAGCAACTTGACATTCTTAAAAACTGAATATGCATTTTATGAGATAAAAAAATAACCTAGAATACAGGGAAACAAGCAGTGGTCTGTTTAAGATGTGGCCTCACCTTGTGATCATAATTATTATATGAGAGAACAGATGTTGGTTTCAATTCTTCCATAGTTAAGTTTAGGCACCTCTAACCAAATTGTTACTTTTCCTTCATATTCAAAACATTTAACAGTGATTTGTGATGTGCAAAACATGTTTTGTGGGCACTGTTCCTCATTTAGGTTTTTTCAGCCACTGTTTAATGCAGATTACTTCAGGGCTTGAGATATTTTTAGGTTGTCTTGCACACATCCGTTTAAGACCTCCTCACTGATTTTCAGTGATATTTCAGCCCTTGTAATAAATAGTTGGCAATATTCAAATCAAATTCTACTTTTTTTTCCTCTAAAAATACATTTGGTGACTTCAGCCACCAAGAGCTCAGTTTTAACTCAATCTGACCAATCTGGTTGCAACTCTGGGTTATCCAGATGGTGGTTTTTCTTGTTTCAGATGACACTCCCACATCAGCTGAACATTCCTGCCTTCCCTTTGCTTTATGAACTACCATTAACCAAGTTCATGTTAGGTCTTCAGATGGGTGCTTAGAGGATGAAGAGTCAGTGAATTTCTCAGCTCAGGAATTATTGTCAGCTGACCTGAATTCTTTGTCCAAGTCCTGCGCAGTCAGTTATAGTCTAACAAGATGATAAGCCTATTAGGCTTTACATGTAGACAGCTAAAGGGCCATGTCATTATTCATGTTTTTGTTCTATTAGTTGTATGAAATGAAAGGTAACAGTGGATTAACATTCTCTGTGTTGATTAGAGAACATAAAGTCTAGTATGTCCGTGTGTTTTGTGAATGGCTTTCAGCATATCAGAAAGATGCCTGTTTATTAGTGATTTCTTTCTCTCTCTCTCTCTCTTTTTTTTTTTTTTTTTAAATTTGATCAGAAAAGTTGTTTTATTTCTATTTCTTTGTTTTCATTCCCCCAGACCGGAGGCACTGAAGAGGTTTACAAAGAGCAAAAGAGGCAGCAGGAGTTGGAGAACAACTATAGGTTTGTGTGGGGAGAATCCCAGGAGGAGTCCCAGTCATCGAGCACCTCTGACTCAGATGATGTGGACATATGAGCTCATTCAGTAACATTCAGTGCACCTTTTGTGGTGGTGAGCTCCTGTGGAGACCAGCTTGGAGGGCGGCTCTGAAGTGCAGGCACAGCTTTGAAAAAGAGCTCCCTTGTTTCAATTGTTGCTGTTAAACCTGGCAGATAAAATCAACTGTTTGCACATTCAGAAAATGTGTTTGTGTGTCTTGAATAGGCAATAATATGGGTGTCTTCAACAGGCGCCAAATGTTGCACGATGAAACCGCAACGTGTCAGCTGTACTCGTGCAGCTGAATGAAGTTATGCATTTTCCCCTTTTTGATGGGATTGGGTTTTGATAGATGGCTTGAAAAGCCGAGTGATATACAACATGTATGTTTGTATAAATACTTTCAGTTGTACTGAATATTTGCATCTAGTTCTGAAGTTGTCAGCAGCACACTGTTTGTCCACAATTAAATTATTTGTCTTCTATGTTGCTTTGGTGAAGAACTCCTAACCTGTAGGTGACTCAACAGGGACTTTGTGTACCTCAACAGACCAAATGAGTGTCTACAGGTTGCTGTACAATTGTCTAAAAAGGAAAAACTAAGGACAAATACTCACAAGCTTCACATTCTGGTTCCTGCTGGGTTTTGAAACTTTCTGATACACATTGTTTGGTCAAAAAAAGTTGTAAGTAACACACCATAGGTTACACAAGTGTTTGTACACATGCTGTGACACTTAATATTTTTAGAAAAGCTTCTGTAAACTCAGAATTTATACATTGATCCATAGAAATATGGCTTCTCCTCGGGTATTCATGTACTGTTCCAAACAAAAACACTTAAAGGAGCGTACGCGATGAATCTTTAAAGTGTGTACTTTGTTTTAGTTTTTGATGAGAACTCGCCCACATTTGATTTACCTTAATTTAGCAAAGGAAAACAGACAAAGCTACGATATCACTCTGATTTAGTATACCAAATTAAAGAAGATGTATACTTAAAGGGCTGAATTTGTAAAGTTTGTGAATAATTGGGGCCACCTCGATCTGAACATGTACATAATTATTGTGTCAATATGTTTTGAATTGACTTGCTGTATAGTAGCACAGATTAAGTGGGGCTTGAGCTATCTGAGTAAAAGTGAGAGACGAAATTAAACTGATGAAACCTTTTGTGGGTGTGTTTATTTACCAAGCCAACAGGATTTGCCTTCTCGAAGAATGTAGTTCTGCCCCTGGTGACGTCTGATCTGAGGCTTTTAAAGCAAAACAAGTTTAGTAAGTTAGTCAGCTGTCATTAAGTTTAAGGCACTTTCTTGTACAACAGAGGTGGCTAATTCGTTTCAATCCCCTCTGTAAGATAATAAGTATGTGAACGCTTGTGATGCAAGTTCAGCTCCCCATTGTGGTTTAAAGGGAAATCTTCCACCTGATCCAAACAATCACCGCAACCGTAATTTTAATCCTGACAGTTTAACTTGGAAGTGTGAAGGATAATTTAAAATTTTAATATAATAATGTTGTTAAATGTGGCTATATCACCATGCTAGGAACATCATATTCATAGTCTTGACAAAGGTCCATAGCACCTCTGTAAAGTCAAGTGTCACCACTGTTTGCATTTTTTTTCATTTGAATTAAAAAAATACCACTGGAATTCTTTGGACATCATTCATCTATGTATCTGTTATTGCTAAACTTTTCTTTTTGATAAACATAACCCAGAGTAGATAGCTAGAGGGTAGATGATGAAATGTAAAATCCACGGACAGTCAAAGTTCAAAAACTCTGAACTCTAAGACTGAAATGAAGAAAGTGAGTCCATTTGTGACTGGAAGCCAATGTACTACAGCTGAACTCTGGTCCCTATAGACAGAAGGGTAAGTGAGGTTTTTTTTCACAAGTGCTGGCTAAAGTTCACAGCCAGCCAGGAAAAACTAACATAGAAAAGTGGTACTAAGGCAAATGAAGACATTATAGATGATATATACATTTTTTTTGTTTACAGTATTAATCATAATATCTACACTGTATATGTGTGAATGTATTTTCTATTTCTCAGAGTCAAGATTTAGATGCATTAGGAGTGTTTTCCAGAAGTTTCAGGTTGTTTCTTGTGAGACACGTTTTCCCTTATGACTAAAGTTGGATTTTAGTTGGCAGCCAGAACTGTAAACCTCACGTATCTTTTATAGTGGTTTTAAAAAGGTTTACTAGCAGTGAATAGCTCTCTCTTCAGCCACATTTCATAGAGTATATGGCATGCAGGGGGCACTCTTAATGTTATTACAGTTTCGCAACGTCAGGGAATGTGCTTGATAAATACTTTTTTACTACTTTATGCGCAATAGTCTCAGTTTAAAACTTTTTCATGTACAATACAAAACTGTTAAATTCATCACGTACAATAGTCAGTGTTCAAAATGTTCATATGCCTTAGTCACTGTTTAAACTTTCATCTACAATAGTCACTGGTTATAGTTTTTCATCCTGATGTACAATAGTCCCTTTCTTATTACATCTATCATGTGCGATAGTCATGTTACAATTTCTTTGAAATGTGCAATAGTCCCTTCATTCTTTACACAAACAACACTGTAATTTCAGGATTGTTTTTAGTGACACTGGATTTTTTAGCACTCTGAACACTTTCCTGCATGTATATATATTAGGTTATGTTGTATATTTCTATAGTTTTTAATCTGTAAAGATTTTGCATGCTAGGAGTTGATAATGTATGCTGGAGCAATGTAGCACAAGAATTTCCTTCAGGATTAATAAAGCTCTTTCCAAAAACTGTTTATAGAAATGGATGAAGCAAGTGGGGTTCAAGAAAGAGGCCAAGTGCAAAACAGTGTGCTAAACCTGACAGCCACTAGAGGCTGGCTCCAAAAACTGTGGCTCCAATTGACTTGAATTCAAAAACTGTTATTTTCATTCATGAAATACTCGGTCAGTATTTTTTTCGCAAGTCATTCTGATGTGATTAGCTAAAGTTAATTAACCTTAACAATGATCTGGTGGTCCCTCTGAAAAAAAATCTGAATTAAGTAAATATTAGACTTTAAAAAGATGGTTCGCTGGATCAATAAGCCTGTTCTCCAATAAGAGCACAGCTGAATCTAGTCTCATAAACATTGGCCAGTGACCTCGGGTTCAAAGGTTAGACCCCACCCCCGCCAATCATATCCAAATATGGTCAACTTCTGGCTCCAACAGCCAACATGGCGACGCTCAAATGCTAAACTCTTGGCTTCATAAAGGGAGCTTGACAAACCACTGAATGATGTCACACTTGTTACAGTCTATGTTTCTAGCTTATCCTATCTTCAAGTACACTTTAACGCAAGTACTTATTTACTTTTACTTAAGTAAAAAGGCTAATGTGATACTTAGGCTTTTACCAGAGTACATATGAGTGTGTTTATTTGTACTTTTACATCAGTAAAGTATTCGACCACTTTCTGTGTGTGTGCTTTACTTTTGGTGAATTTGGGCGGAAGGGGCTGTTTGTTCTGGACGGAAGGCAGACGTCAGGCAAGTTACATGTAGTTCGTGCTGGGTGGTGGAACAATTTTACACACTACCGTTATTTTATTAAACTAACAGGCTTATTGGAGCTGTTTTAGTTTATACTGTCGACGAGTTAACGCTCTGATGACTCCGTTGGCCGCGTAGTCTCGACGGGGCGTTTTGCTAACTTAACGTCGGAGTTAACGTTAGCACTGTTGGCCAGATAACGGATTAGCCTGCTAGCTAGCCCCAGCTGTTCCAGCGCCTGGGACAAGCAGCGAATGATTAAACGGTTGTGACTGTCGTTATACATATATGTGGATATATTGTTTTCCCTCCGGGGGTAATTATTCGGTTTGCTCGCTCGCTGTTGTTTGCCACGACAGGCAGCAGCATTTTTCTTGTTATGGCTAGCTGAGCTGAGTTCAGGAAGACGAAACGTAGCGTCGGCTTTCCCTTTTTACACTTGGGGTTTGTGATGAAATAGCTGGTGGATAATACTGCTGCTATGGTGGTACCGCCGGTAAGTAAACCACACCTCAAAAACAGGGAGTGACACTTAACTGTTGTCACTTCTTTAGCTGCTAACATAGCAGTCGGGCATTTACTTGCAGCTCCGGACCCTTGTTGGTGAAACTTATGTCTGTGTGTGCCTCTCAGATTCTTCAGCTCTTGTCAAAGTTGAACATCTGCCAGTGAGACACCTGGTCCAGCATGAAGGCCCTCGGATCCAGATTTTCCTTTCTAGCGGGTTTTGTGGTGGGAACCTTCACACTGTACGTGTTTCTGCGGCAGATTTGGTTTGAGAAGAACCTGCAGCAGCCCGGCGGCTTCAGCCTTCACGACCACCAGCAACAGTTGGAGGAAGAGAAAATATGGAAGAAAGAGAAGTCTGCTCTTTTCAATCTGAAGCACCCTCATCATTCAGGTTCGTGTTATTGAAGACACATGGGCGAATACTCCTTCACAAGACTTATGAAATGAAAATTTTACATCAAAATAGTAAATTACTAGAAAGTTTCAGTTTCCTGGTTTTTATGACCCTTACTTACATAGCACTAGTGTTTAGCTGTATGCATTGGGTTCTGATACAAATACAAAACTTAATCAACACTTGCAGTGTAAAGGAAAAGTTAGTTAGGAAGTCACACTTATAAGTAAGTCTTTATACCCAGTGTTATACTTAACATTTTCCCTTTTCCATGTACTTTGGAGGCAGGCCAAAAAAAAAAATATATATATAGTACTAGTTGAATCTCCTCTGAGCCTAGATAGGATCGAAGCTTGTTTTTTTTTTATATATATAAGATTAAATTCTTCGACTTAAGTACACATCTTCTGTGATTATCCGTGTGACCCGGATACTGTGAGGAACACATTGTGTGTGAAGGATGTGTATGTATATGTACAGTGGTGGCAGACTCCTTTTGTTGCAGGTAGTTCTGACAATAGTTGGATGAATATTTAGGGTCATTGCCCTCTTGGAAAATATATCCAGGCTCAGTATGACGACTCTCCGATAGTATTCCCTGCGTCACCAGAATGTTGTGGTATACTTTCTTATCTGTGACATAAATTTTTACTGAGTTGCCTGTTCCTGAGATTAATTATTAACACATAATTAATAAAAACAAAAAAAAAGTGTGTGTATGTGTGTGTCTGTATATACATACATACATACATACATACATACATACACAGGAGAGACAGAGTTCTGATATGTTCTGGGGATGTGTGAAACACTCCCTTAACATCATGAACCTATAGTTGCCAATAAGTGTTAAATGATCTTAATGTTTCTATCCCAATACCAGGTGAGGATGGCCACCTGGCCGATGAATTGTACAAAAAGGTGCGGATTCTTTGCTGGGTGATGACTGCACCTGTCAACCTGGAGAAGAAGGCTCGGCATGTGAAGTACACATGGAGTCGCCACTGTAACGTTGTTGTCTTCACAAGCTCTGTGGATGACCCCGACTTCCCCACGGTTGGATTAGGCACAAAGGAGGGTCGTGATCAGTTGTATTGGAAAACGATCCGGGCCTTCCATTATGCCTATGAGCATTATGCCGATGAGGCAGATTGGTTCCTGAAAGCAGACGATGACACGTACGTGGTTGTAGACAACCTGCGTTGGATTCTTGCGAACCACACACCCGAGGAGCCCATTTACTTTGGCCGAAGATTCAAGCCCTACACCAAGCAGGGCTACATGAGTGGTGGTGCAGGCTATGTGCTTAGCAAAGAGGCATTGCGGAGATTCGTAGAAGGTTTTAAAAGCAAAACGTGTACTCACACTACCTCAGTAGAGGACCTGGCAATGGGGCAATGCATGGAGAAAGTTGGGGTGCTGGCAGGAGATGCCAGAGACACTGCACTCAGGGAGACATTTCACCCCTTTATCCCTGAGCAGCATCTCACTGCGAAGTTCCCCAAGAGCTTCTGGTATTGGAGTTACTGTTACTACCCCATCATTGAGGTGAGTGTAGCAAACTGTGGAATTTAATTTTACTCTTGACATACTATGAAACTAGAATAAAGCAGCCTGATCTTTGTTTACATTAGAGCAAACAATGTCCACTTGTTATAAGACATAGTGTCAGTAACATCAAAAGTTTAAGAACAACGACTGTGATGCCTTAATATCTTTTAACATTGCATAACCACATACTCTAATTTTCCTCAGGGTCCACACTGCTGCTCGGATCTGTCGGTGTCTTTTCATTATGTTAATGCTTTAACCATGTATGTACTGGAATACTACACCTATCACCTGCGTGCCTTTGGGTATAGATACCGTTACCGCCCCCCCACCCCACGAGGCTACGGTATTGAGCAGTCGAGTTCTAGGAATGCTGCAGAAGGACAAAAAGGACTGGCTCCTCAAGAGAAAGACAAAGTAAAGGTAGATAAACCATCAAGAACTGACGAGAAAGAGGAGGAACATCCCGATCCCAATGCTGATAAAGACCCTCCTGCTGCACCAGCGGGCAAATAACAGGACTATGTGGATATGTTGATGGAACTGATCAAAGGGGGAGTGGGTGTTTTGAATGTTTTTTTTTTTTACTCATTCTGGTAATCTCAGCTCAAACAGTAGAGAAACAGTCCACTTAGATCTCAAGTTTCTTTACATATGAGTGCATTGCCAGGGGATTAAAGCTGAAGGACTGTCAGTAATGTGAACTGTAAATGCAAGGCTGCTCTTCAGGCTTGGATTTGTGACCTTTTGTGTTGGTGGTTTAAAAAAAAGTGTCTTCTTGAAGAGAGTTTATTTGAAAACTAAAGGGAATATTTCAGATGTTTTCCAGTGTTGCATAAATTAGTCCCACCAAAACTGGATCTGCCACTCTCTTTGTCTTGGCTTGGTGGAGTCGTTTGACTTCATTCCAGGTGTGGAGAACCATCTGCCTGCTGAGCACTTATTGTGTCTCGAACAAAGAAAAAAACCTCCTCACTTAAACTGTTAAGGTGTTGTTTTGAGCATAGTGTGTCTAACCAGTTCAGGGAGACAGCTGAGGACTTGAATGGGCTGTTTTCAACAACTTTTTTTTTATTTACAATATGGGCAAGTGTAATGTGTATTATTTTGATAAAGTAGCTCATCATCTTCCTAAAATAATGACCTAAGTCATTTTTTCATGACTTAGACAAAATAAAATGGGGATAGGATCACATGATCTGTTCAACTCATCATGAGGAGATGATTTAGGCAAAAAAAAAAAAAAAATTGTCAAAGGACCTAGGCTATTATTTTAGGAAGGTGACGATATAGTACATTTACATCATTAGTCACATTTAAGTGTTTAGTTCCATGAAGATTTCTTTTACATGAAAAAACATCTCACATAGCATTGTTGAGTTTTTATTATAAAGACAATTTTAATTACTAGGGCTGCAACTAATGATTATTTTCCTTACCAATCAACCCATAGTTATTTTCTAGATTAATCTTTGGTGTACAAAATGCCAGAAACAGTGAAAATAGCTTAAAAGAGCTAACAGTCCAAAACCCTGAAGGGTTCTCTTTATTATCACGTAAGACGAAGACCAGCAAGTCCTCTCAAGAAAGAAGCCAGAGCGTTATTTTTTTTCTCGAAAAGAGACCTAAACTAAACTTGGGCAGTTATGATAAAAAAAAAAAAAAGTTGCCTTTTGTCAGCTAATGATTAATCCATCATTTAATTTCTGTGAATGACAGTTTTGTCCCATAGATGCTTGAATAGTGATATGGTCTCAGCTTACAAAAATACAAGTTCTCACACTTTCAGCCTTAAATGTTAATGCAATGGAAAATGCACCTCTTTACCAGGTCATTGAGTACAACTAGCTAAAACAAAGAGACAATATACATAAAGTTGTTTTTGCATTGCTTGGGTGCATTCAGATTTCTCCATGGTTAACAAAAATGTGCTGAAGCTTTAAATTGAAAATCCAAATTACAAAATGTTTTATGATCCAGCCAAAGATTTCCTCCAGGGATGAGACCACATTGAAGACATATTATCTCTGGACTTGGTAATGTAGTGAATCTGCAGATGATGTTCAGTTAAGAACATTGAGGTTGTTACTTTTATACTTATAAGAAGTTTATTAGTCTCTGGAAAGAAATTGAACCTGCTCCAAACCACTTGTGGCTCATAATTACCTGTCTGTGCTTCCTGAAACTGGCATTGGACTCACACACTTGACAAGTTCCCTGCATCTTCCCCCAGTGGACTTTACAGCCTGTGCCTTGTAAATTGAGATTGTATGAGCTGTCAGCTGCACACATGACTTTGCACTGTGACATTACCATGATGAGAGTGATGCTTTCAGACAGAGGATAAATCTATTGAATCGTTCCATTGTAATTTGTATGGCCTTTGGGCGAGCCAGGGAATGATTTGTTCATAACAGTTTTTTCTTTGTCATCTTAGTGATTTTTTTTTTTGAAACCCTGGGCTGGCCAGGCTTTTCTTTTTGTAATTAATACATTATGTATATTTAAAATTATTCATGCCAATTCCTTTTACTAGTTTGCAACAAAGCAAAAGTTACATTTATGGGAAACAGTAGTGACCAAATACATGAGGAAATGCTGTCTGAAACAGTGAGTTTGGTGTTGATGTGGAAATTATTGCACTTTTCAATGGAACAGTTGCTATTTTTTATTTTTTAACCACTTAAACCTTTTATTTTCTTTAAAGTTAAAATGTGTGAGGCAACACAAGCCTATAAAAATACATTTTTGTAAGTGTTTACACTCTGTTTCCATCTGTGCATGAACACAGAGCATGTTCAGTTCCTTTTTTTGTACTGTTACAAAAATGTGCAGTTTTAACCACAGCAGCATGTTTTGAATAGTTGTTTCTTTTGAAATTAATGCACATGTGCAAGTGAATAAGATTTTTGCTGGCTCCCACGTGGAGCCACATCTGGTTTCTGATGACCGTGAGAGTGTACAACACATCCAGTCCTAGACAATCTTCTCAATATTGAAGTTTTAACAAAGGGAAAGGTGTACAGTGCTGTATTTATATTTGAATTGTATTTATGTTAGTATTGACGTCTAAATTGAGTCAGTACCTTTCAGTGTGCAGATGAGTTTGTGTCGGTGTGTGAGCACATAATCATTGTGCAGATCATTTTAAATGAATGGTACCTTAATCACTATAAATAAATGCATATTTTATTGTACATATGGTTTTGTTTGATATTTGTGTTCTGCAGTGACAGTAGAAAAGTGTTCTACGTGGTTCAAATGGGATGTGTGACATCTCCGTTACAGAAGGGGTTGGATCCGGGGAAGAGATGAGCAACAAACATGTTTTTCCTATTTGTTTTTAGGGAGGATCGCTCACGGTTTCTTACCACTGTCTCCTGTGATCGATCACTTTGCTTTCACCTTTCTGTTCACATGGATGCACACAAGTCATTCCTGTTGCACACAAATAGTTAAGCCTCTGCACACCATCCTTTATCACACAGGAAGTGCTGACCTTGGTATTCTGTTGACCTAAGTGTACTGTAGACACACTGTCACACTTGAGTGGATGTTTTTTCTCACACAAAGATTACACACAGAGCTATGATTGGATAGAGCTCTTCAGGAGGGTACAGTCACAGAGACTTTTGGACGCACTCAAATGTTGACAAGCCGACACGTTTATGAATGTGGCATAAAACTTCAATATTTGAATAATAGATCAGCTGATAGAAAGTTTTGTTGATAACGTGCCAGGTAAGAAATCACTGTCTACACAAGAGAGCGGACAAATAAAACAAGCAGATATTGAAACAAAGTGATTTACTATTACAAACCTCACTGCAGCCAAGTTGGAGTGCTGGACTGATGAGTGCTGCACAGGGGAACGTGTGATGTGAATATGTCTTTACTGTGGTTTAATTTGTGCAAACATACTTCTGTTTGACCTCCACTGCATACATGTGGAAACATTGTGTTAGTAGACTGCAGGTATTAATTTCAAGTTACCTTTTTGCTTTGCGATTTGAAGAAATGTATGAATAATTAAAACAAATAAATAAATAACCACAATACAGTAAAGGAGGAATTCAGGCCAGGAAAAGCTTTTTAGATCGCTGCTTGTTTCTTTATGTGAAGCTGCTCAGAATATGATCAAACATGAAAATTTAATGATAATGGGGATTTTGGAAAACATTTTAATTTTATGGACACTTGTGGGCTTTACTTTCTGTTTTTATATTATTGTAACCACATTTCAAAAGCATTTAAAAAGTATTTAATCTTTATATTTTTCAACTTTGAAATGCTGCCGAGCACATATTTTGATTGCTGGTGGATGGTAACGATATCTTGTGTAAAAACAGGAACATCAGCAGACGTTATGCAGTTGTAACAATTCACGTTGTAAGTCACAGATTTGCACATCTTGTGGCCTGACTCTGTGAAGGTAACTTGAAGTCGGAAAGCTGTAATGAAGTTTTTATTTTTAGTATTCATAGATACAGAATAAGAATGATTCACATACCAAATATGTTACTATAAATACACTAGGAATTAGTGTAATTGAATCAGCAGAATATTGAACATCTCGCTGTACGAATCGCTTTCAGTCATTCACTTGTCCTCCGGCCTAACAGATCAGCAAGGATGCGATTAATGTGTCCTGCACAAGACAAACAGAAGATACTACATGTTACAATGCATCAGGGTCAGTGCAGAAAAATACTGGTTATTGGTTTCTCATTAGATTCAACTTCAATTTCTTACTGTTTCTTGACACTGGGATGTTTCTTTGGCCTGAAATTAAAGTTACAGGTTAGATGATGTGAGTCTTATGGACAGTGATTTTTTATTATTAGAAATGTTCACTACAAAAAAAAACTCACTGTTTGGTGGAGCAGCATTTCTCCGTCCCATTAGACCCACAAAGGTGTCATAATCGAGCTCGCCAAATCTCTTCAGTGCTGCATCTTCACAGTCGTCTGGCTGAGCCTGAAAGTAAAAACTCAATTGTCAGCTGATTGTTGTGCGTGTCAGCTTCTCACTGCATATTAAAATACCTGCTGCGGTAATGTGGAGGATCAGGTTTGGAAATGTGGGTGCGGCTCAGGTGAATTAATCAAACATACCTCTATCAGTGGTTTGTAGGTCTCCTCTTTACTCCAAGACAGCACTGGAAACAGGACAAGGATGATTAACGCAACCAGTGAAGCCAGAGTGCAGCAGTTTGGAGTTTTCTCCATCACTCTGAAAGAGACATCAACACATTAACTAAGAAGCAGAATGAACTGAACAGTTTTTGACCTGGAGTTCGTGTACCTGCTGTGGCCTGCACGATCAAATGCAATGCAAATAAAGTTGGATTGATCAATCTTTGACCCTTAAATATCACATAATATGCGGGAGCAAATAGTTTAGTGGGAAACTTGCCAAACCCAGGAACAGCTGCTGTTGTACTTAGCTACCGTATTTTCCGCACTATAAGGTGCACCTAAAAGCCTTTAATTTTCTCAAAAACCAACAGTGCGCCTTATATATGGATCAATATTGGTTAATTATTGCTACCGTAGTCAGGGGGCGTATATTGTGATTGCACTAACGTTTGATTTACCGTATTGGTATCAGACTGTTTCTTTTACGTGTTTACTGAATCAGGGAAAAGTTCCCTCCACGTTTGTGATGCACTAACTACGTGATAAAAAGTTGCACTACCTGTAAGAATACAGGTAAGAGCTACCGGTATGTACGGTACCGTATTGTGAATGAACTAACTTGTTTTGGGAGTGAACGGAGTTGTCAGAACGTTGGTTTGTTTTCTATGAATAAAGTTTGACTGACTGACTTATCTGACTGTGTTGTTGACATTCCCTTTAGCACAGCTTCATCTAGATGGATGATAACAACCCCAGCCACTACAGTAGTTTCGGTGCGCCCTATATATGAAAACAGTTTTAAAATAGGCCATTTATTGAAGGTAGTCCTTCTCAAATGTCGTTTTTCAAAATATACTTTTCAGCAAATTGAAGTTTTTATTCTTTTTCACACCTTTTCAGAAGGTTGTGTTTTGCATAATTCTCTTGACTGACAACAATTTACATAAAAGAGCAAAAGTCTTTCAGTAATTCATTCCAATAATATGATGTGCTATAATATTTGTAAGTTATTTTACAGCATGTGCAGCTGAAAGTACAACATGCCTGCAGCCACACACTGTATCCTAAATTGAAGGAAGAATCAAGCTTGAGAGATTAAAGGATTTTTCATATATGTATTTTTTTGCATACATATATCCCTTTGTAATAAGTCAAATAGGAAACTATTTAAAAAACTGTTCTGATCTAACAGTGAAGAATCTTCCAATGCACTGATTACAGACATCAGCAGTTCAGGAGGTATATTATGACATTTGTTGTCAATTAATATAAATACAGGCAATAACAGATTTATATACAACATTAATATGAAGCTCTCAAATACTGTAACTCTGTAGAGTAATGTTCAATAGTCAATAATATCAAGACATTTATTTTTGATCTAGCTAACCATCCAAGAAACCATGTAACAAACAGAAAATAAAACTAAATCACAAATAAAATGTATTCATCATTTGATCTGAGTCTTACCTTGATCTGATCCTGCAGTGTGAGCCAGTGATCTGTTCTTGTTCTTCAGATGTTTGGTATCACAGGAGCCTCTGTGCCGAGTCACAACAAGTCTTTCCTCTTAGCAGCCTCTTTATCTCAATTATTATAGTCTTTGAGCTCATTGGTAATTCAATTAGCACTCCATACGCCACCCAAACCCCCAGCCCACCCGCACGCACACACACACACACACTCACACACACAGATTTTGTAATGTCTTTCCCATCAGACATGTCTTTTTGAATAACTGCATTACAGTATTGTTGTATAGGAAAACCATGTCTCTTTTCACTGATGGTTATTTAATGAAATATATGTGTGGACATAAAGATGTTTGCAGAGTTACACTGTTGACACTCACCTCACTTTCATGAACAAAAAGTAGGGTTAACTTTAGCATCAGTGAAAGGAAGATTATATATAATTATGCTAGAGAAAGGTGTAGAGGAAATGAGTATATGTCAGTGTAATGTCCTTTGAAGGGATGGAAACCTAAGTGTGTGTGTCATAGAGTAATGTTTTTAGCAGATATGCATCAATCATATGATTTAAATTTCTACTGTTATTACTATATAACATACACTTCCTAAATTGGGGGTTTCCAAACTATTTCCTGAAGGAGCCAGATTTCGAAACATAACAAAGTTACGTACATATGCACTCTTCTAAAACAATTTTATTCACAACAGTTTGCATCTGTTCAAAAGGCAATACAACCATATATAACTTCCAAGAAGCTGAGAAATAAACATTAATAAGGCTTAATTACAAACACAACTTATGGGTAATGAAATTATTACTGTTAATTAAGGTTAAAACATATTTAATCTTTTGATTTATAAACTTGTTCAGCAAACTTTTTTCTCTCTCTAGACAAAATATAAAACCGCTAACATTTGGTGTGTGGATTAGGGGACAAATGAAATACTCATGCTCGGTACACTGTATTTAAGATGGATACAATATGTGAATATTATAAACATTTTAAATTTTCTTATTATAACTGCAAATAGTGAAAATAATAATAATAAAAAATATTAAACCACAGGGTGTGTTTGTGTGTCCCAGGAAATGGAGTCTATAATGTGCTTGTGTGGCTGGACTAAAGCAGTGTACGCCCAATAAGCGGATGTTGCTGCTCTGTCTGCTCTGTGATTGGCTGGTGTGTGAGAGCAGAGACCAGATCACTCCCACGCTCTCTGGATCAATGAGCACTAAAATGATGAGCGGAAACCTTCTGACTGACCCCATCTCTCCACAGACAAAAACTCCAAACTTCAATTACACCCACCTGCAGTTTGCAAGGTCAGATTTAACCAGAAA
>OOFC01038406.1:0-10462 GCA_900323345.1 Pseudochromis fuscus
AGCCAGGGGGGAGGACCCAGGGGGGAGGACCCAGGGGTGGATCTTAGTGCAGCCTCCACAGACAGCACCCAGCTGTCATTGTAGACACACTCTTATCTATTAATAACTTTACGTGTTAATACAATTTAAACAGGTGAATCCTGTGGAAACATTTAACATGGAGGTCTGTGGGGGTCCACTTGAAGCCTCTAGTGGCCATTTAAGGAGCTGCAGTTCTTTGCATTTCAGTTTTGGCTTGATGTTTTAGCCCCAGTGGTTGCTGCTGGTTCAGTTTGACAGAGACACTGACAGTGAAGACTGAGCTCTGTGAGGAGTCGCAGGGAGGAGTCGCAGGGAGGAGTCGCAGGGAGGAGTCACAGGGAGGAGTCTCAGGGAGGAGTCTCAGTGCTGAAGTGGTGCAGGCTGGGGCTGTACTCAGAGGTGAACCACTGACATTTTCAGGCTGCTGCGTGGCTGTTGCTCAGGTGGTAGCGCGGGTCGCATATGAATCTAAAGGTTGTGGGTTCGATCCCCGGCTCCTCCTGTCCACATGTCAAAGTGTCCTTGGACAAGACACTGAACCCTAAGTTGCTCCCAATGGTGGTTAGCACCTTGCATGGCAGCTCTGTAGCCATTGGTGTGTGAGTGTGTGTGTGAATGGGTGAATGAGTTGCCTTGTAAAGCACTTTGGGACCGAGCTAAGGTCATGAAAGTGCTTTATAAATGTACTGCATTTACCAGAGATATTTGCCCCTCAGGACAAATATCTCTGAGAGTTTGTGTCAGTTTTATAGAATAAATTGTGAAAAATAGAAAATACACAAACACTTTATGAATACAAATAAGACGGGCAGATGTTCAATGTTCATGCTTTGGAAGAGGTGGAGGGTGTGCCCCCCCCCACCCGCACCTTAATGTGAGAGAGAGAGTGAGAGAGAAACACACACAGAGAGACACACACAGAGACACACACAGATGCTTGGTAAACACAGCACTGAGAGCAGTGCAGAGTCAGTTGAAAGCCACTTGAGAGGATGAAGATCACAGAGGACGTGTTGCTGAGCACTGAGGGTCGACCAGGTCACATAGTTTGTATCTGTGAATATTTGTCCCACAGAGCAGGGAGACAGTTGCAGGACTCCAGAGAAAATGCCACAAACTTCCTGAGGACTCACTGTGGACCTTGATCAGGGATTTTCCAGCAGCTGCAGGAGTGTGAAGTAAAATCTGACTATTTGTGGACTCATCCTGATCTGAGTGTGGCCATGTTGGAGCAGGAAGTGACCATATTTGGATATGATGGGAGGAATGAGGAGGCGGGTCTGACCCTTGAACCTGAGGACACTGTCCAATGAGGATGAGACTGGAGTTCAGTGCTGCTCATTGGAGATTGATTCAAACTAACCCCGCCCCTAACCCCTCCCCTTCTCTCAGCCCATCTCCTTACTGATAAAATGTTTTTCAGATGGACCACCTGTCAATCAGACTAGCCCCGCCCCTAACTCCTCCCCCCAGATCTCTGAGAAGAAGAATGACTTGTGGAGAAATGTATTGATGAATATTTCAGGATTGAAGATGAGGATTTTTGGATTAAAGTCAGTTGGAGTCAACACCTAGTGGCTGCTGGTGGTATTACACTGTGTTTACACTCTGCATTGGCCCCATGTTTGAGGCCCGTGTGTTTAGTGTGTGACCAAATGTACATACAGAGTAAAGTCTGTGATGAGGATGTGTGAGAGACTTATTGTCCCCGTGTGTTTGCTCTCCTCTCTCACTCCCAGATCCAGTCTCCACATAGATGTGGGCCCCCCGTCATCCTCGTCCTCGTCCCCCCTGTCCCCCTCCAGCCCGTCCCTGGAGGAGCGCAGGAGGCCGGGCACCCTGTTCATCTGGCAGGAGAGAGAGCGGCTGCAGCAGCAGAGGGAGAAGGCCAGGTACGTTTCAGCTCCCTGCATGGATTTTATTTTGAAGAGCAACTTTCCTCACACACAGAAAGGATCATTTTAGAAAAGCACTGATGTGTGTGAGTGGACTGGACCCGGTCACGTGACAGCCTGATTCTGGTGGACTCCTCCTCCACTGGAGCACAGTGACTCCACAGTGTCTCTGCAGGTCGTCATGTGTTGCTCTGACGTCTAATCACACGCTGTCTGTGTCAAATCTCCTCCATCTGCAGTTTGCTGAAGTCAGCCACCAAAGCAGGAAGTCACGTGTCTGCCGCTGCACCGCAGACAGGAAGTAGTTCGTGGTAAGAGTGGCCTGCAGAACAGAAACAGTCATCTGTTACAGCTGTGCTCCCTGAGTGTGTGTCACAGTGCAGTGAATAAACTGTGGTGTCTGCCTCCCCCTAGTGGTGCGTCACCAGAGAACAGCAGCTCCCTCTCAGGTCTGCGCCACAGATGTGCGGTGAGTCCGTCCTCCGAGTGTCAGAGACACAGCTGCACATGTCCTGCTGTGCTGGGCTCACTCTGTCTCTTTATCTGTCTCAGAGTGCAGAGCAGATGTCCACGTCGTCCCCGTCCGTCGTCCTGCAGCGCTCCAGCAGCAGACCTGGTACTACACACCGACACACAACATTTATTTACAACCTGAGGTCCTGCACCTCGGAGACAGCAGTGTGTCCTTTGTGATGTCCCTGCTCTGAGCACCTTGTCCTCTTGTCCAAAGAGACAAACCCAGGAGACACCATCATGCACAGAGGAGCTCAGTGAGCTGTGTCACCTCCTCTCCACAGTAACCTCCACACTGTGGAAATGTGCTGTTTGATCATGTGACTCAATATATTTGTAATATTTCCCTCAATGTTTGCATCAGAGGTCCCGTCCTCCCCGAAGACGTCCCCTCCTCCCGGTCAGGCTCAGAAACCAAACAGCTTCCTGTTCCGCACCTCCTCCCGCAGCAACGTCAGACCCACAGGTACCTCAGAGCTCAGAGCTCCTGATCCAGGTCTCCACAGGTCTGTGTGAAGAAGATCTGATCTGCAGAGCAGGCTGCATGTCACTAATATATGGAACAGGAACACCATCATCCACTGTTCAGCTCAGTGGAACCAGGAAGTTCTCAGGGACACAGTTTTTATGACGTTCCTCTGACTGTGCTTCCTCCTCTGCTCCTGTCAGGGACCATCTTCACTCTGGGAGAGTCTGGGAGGAGTGAGTCTCGCACCACGCTGCGCTCACCTAAAGAGGAGAGAGCTGACATCACGCAGCTACGCAAGGTCTCACACTCACTCACACACACACATATGCACACACACACACACACACACCTAGAGCAGCAGTTACCACCTGTCTCCTCCACAGACTCTGGAGTCTCGGCTGAAGATCTCGCTGCCCGACGATCTGGGCGAGGCTCTGTCCAACGGCACCGTCCTCTGCCAGCTGGCCAATCACATCCGACCTCGCTCCGTGTCAATCATCCACATTCCCTCCCCTGCAGTGGTGAGTGGTCCGCCCATCAAACATTCAGCTGGCAGCCAGCGGGAGGCGTCAGTCAGTGCTGTGCTGAAGGAGGAGCAGTGCAGTCAAAAGTTCCTCTTTGAAATGACAGATTGGACACTGTAGGAACTGGAGGATGAGGAGTAAAACACCAGCCGCTCTGTGCAGGTGGAGCTTTGACATAAGATACAACTTTATTCATCCTGAAGGAAACACACACACATCAGCTTCTAGCAGCAAAATGTTCAGAATTCAAACTATAGAAATATACAGTCAGAAAATATCTGGTGCAGTGCAGAGTGCAACAAACCAGAGCCAAAGACCCTGTACCAGGAGTGTTACACACCATCCAAGTAACTGCACCACAAACAGACTGTGGTACATCACAAAGTACGTGTCAGTGCAACTCTCCTCTCAGCCACCTGATCAGTCATGAGGACAGAGCCACTATCAGCTGGACTTCACCCTGACACCTGCAGGTCACAGAGGTCACAGAGGTCACACCTCCAGGACATACATGCTCATTAACAGACATTAGCAACGTCCTCTGATGGTTTGTTTTTAATGTTTGTCATGAACTGTACGCTGATGTTTGAGGAGGTTTTGAAATGTTATTTTGAAATGTAATATAATGTGTGGAAAATGACAAAGTATGTCTGAATTAACCTCTGTCTGTCTGTGTGTGTGTGTGTGTGTGTGTCTGTGTCTGTGTGTGTCTGTGTGTATGTGGTTTTCAGCCAAAACTGAGTTCAGCAAAGTGTCGACTCAACGTGGAGAACTTCATTGCTGCTTGTCGTAAGCTGGGAGTCCCTGAGGTAAACCCCCCTCTCCCCCTCCCCCTCCCCTCCTCAAACTGTCACTGTGTCTGGACCCTGCAGGACTGCACTGATCCTCAGCTGGATCACATTTCAATCAGATTACTGTCCCGGGTCAGTCCAGTCCTCCTCAGCCTGCTGTGTCAGTCTGCACTGTGTGCTTCTCTGTCTGTTGGTAACTATTAACTCTGTGTTCTCCTCTGTGTGTGTGTGTGTGTCTGTGTGTGTGTGTGTTGTTCAGACTGAGGTGTGTGTGTGCTCTGATGTGCTTCTGTGTAAGCTGCCCGCTGTGCTGCGCTGTGTGACAGCCCTGCTGGCCATGGAGGAGGAGGAGGAGGAGGAGGAGGCGCGCTCCCTCTGCCCCTCCTCACCTGCGTCTTCATCGCCATCTTCGTCCTCCTCGCTGCTGTCCACAGACTTCCTGCTCTTCTACTGCGTCGCCATGGCGCTGCTCTACGTCCTGTACTGCTACCTACTCACCTAAAGCAGCTGCACACACACACACACACACACACACACACTCAGTGTACATAGTGAGTGTAGAGCTCGTCCTGTGGATGAGACACTGACTGACAGTGAGATGCCTTAGCCTAGTTTAGCCTTTACTCTGACGCACAGCATGCTGGGAGCAGACGGAGGCGGGAAGTCTCTCATTGGTTGAAGCATGAAGAACCACGCCCTCTGTCCAAGTCCAGTCCTCACCAGACCTGTAGTGTACATGACAGCCTGACGCTGAATTCCTCCAGTTATTTCCTGATATTTATTATTTGTCTTCACATGAGCCTTGGTGAGGTTGTTCCAGCAGACCCAGCTTCCTCTTTAACTCTGACCAGTACGCCCAGTTTCACCACAGGCTCCACCAGAGCTCTGGTTCCTGTGAGGATCACACAGACCTGTCCACAAAGCTGACAGCCCACACTGTCCATCTGTCAGAGAGTGTGTTTGCAGTCACACCTTTAAAGAGTGCAGCTTCAAGAGCATTACTACACCAAACCCTCCTCCACCTCCATGAGCAGGGACTGGTGCAGAGCCTCTTCTGGAAGCACAGGCTGAAGGTTCCCGTCCCACAGGTGAACAAACAGTCCTGATGCTCAGTGTGATGTCTCATGTGGACCCTGTGGAGCTGACAGCCAGGGTCTCAGCTGGACAGTAGGTGATGTAGAAACTCTGATCAGTGCAGCTCTGAGGCTCAGCTCTGCATCTGTTCACATTCACAGAAGCAGCAGCACTGGATGTCCAGCATGTCCAGAGGCAGGCAGTGGGAGGACTGTGCTGCAGGAAGTTAAAGACCTGTAGAAATGTGGGAAGGATCTAGTTTAGTTTTCTGTGAAGGAGGAAACAAAGCCCAGCAGCAGTGTCAGTCAGTCTGTGTGGTTCATGTAAACTCAGGAGGTCAGAGGTCAGGTGGGTGGATGTTGTCAGAGGCTGTGGTTGTTCAGCTCAGCCCCTCAGAGCTCTGGTCCTCACACTGAACTGTGAATGTGATTTTTGACCTGGAGGCAGATGCAAGTTTATCTGAATATTAAAAAGGAGTGTGGTTGTCTGAGAGCTGAAACAGTGCCTGTTGCTGAACTCTGGTTTTTCTGTGCTGTGTAAACTGTTGGCAGCAGGGGGCGATGTTGCTGCAGCCGTCCTCCCCGATGCGGTACAAATCCTCCAGGAGGTCCTGTGTGTGTGTCTGTAAAGATTGTTTTGAGCAGCTGACTTCATGTTTGTATAAATGTAAACAGGTTGTTAAATTATTGCTTTTTATTTATTTTCTGTGGATGAATCTTTTAGTTTCTGTGGTGAAACAGCAGAGGCTTCATGCAGCTGTGTGAAATCAGTGTGTGCTTTAAATCACACGCAGGTAAATTAGGCCTGATCAATATTCAATTAAAATAACATTGAGTGGTTTAAAAGTTCCCCCTTCACTGGATTATTAAATCTTTGATCCCTGCAGACGTCAGGCGCCCTCTGCTGTTCCCATCACACTGTGTGGCCACTACACACACATCACAGTCCTATTACCACCTGTATTTGACTGATGTGAGGCCTGTTGTCAGTAGAGCGACTGTGGAGGATTCAGACAGTTAAAGCTCTCAAAGTCCAGGACATTGGTTCTCACGCAAACTGAAACACTGAAAACACTAAGACTGAAGAAGGAACCCCACTTATTCACAGGGAAATCTTTCAAAGTAAAAGTACTGGAGAGAGAGAGTTCTCCATCAGTGACTGACTCATCTCCAAAGTGTTGAATATTATACAGTAAACCATCATTAGTCGGTGGAAAGAATTGATCGTGTTCAGTATAAAAATTAAAAGTAATCTATCATCAATAAATGTTCCATCATTCCTGTTGTTCTGTTTCTATCAGTGTTCATTAAACTCCTCAGCTGCTAGCTGACCTAGCTGTTAGCGCCTGCTAGCTAGAGCCAACTACCTAACCTCTTAACAAGGCCATCCACAGGCTAGGCAGTTAGCTCTTAGGTCGGTTAGAGTTTTATTTTAAAGCGTCCACAGAGGACCACTTCCTGTCTGACGCGTTAGAGCGTCCACAGAGGACCACTTCCTGTCTGACGCGTTAGAGCATCCACAGAGGACCGGCTCCAGTACTTTTTAAAGATTCGGTAACAATGATCCAACAACTGTTGGTATGAAAATAAAACAGTGACATAATATTTCAGCTCAAGTGTGTATGTTTATTTTACTGTGATTATTTCTAAATATCTTCATGAATTATTTAATATTCAACACTCTGGGGAAGGAAATGACAAAATCCAGTCCACTCCATTTTACTTGTGTAACAAGGTGTGTACAGCACACTGGTTATCATCATCATCTTCATCATTATTATTATTCTGATTGTCCATGTCAGGTCCAGGTTGTCCACGGGTCAGGGTCCACAGGTAGTTTTGTTAGCCTGCTGTTACTGTGGGATTTCTACTGTTCAGATGTCTATTTTGTAAGTGAAGCTGGAGAAGCAGCACACAGTCCTTTCACTCAGACCGAGCTATATTCTTAAACATGTTAGTGGAACAGAAAGACTGTTGGATTTTATATTTATATAATACCCTTGTATTATTAAGAATTGCTTTTTGAGTTTATATAAGTGTAAATGTAAAGTTTTTTTTCCTCCATCTGTAAAGAAATTATTAAAAAACTGAACTTTGGATCGTCTGTCTGCTTCTGCTGCTGTTGTGCTTCTGCTTCAAAACTTTACATGTGTTCAGGATGTCTGCAGCCTCCACCGCTCTTATTTTGAAAAACAAACTCAAGAGTTCGCTGATGATCTTTCACGGCCTTTACACTGCACGCACTCATGACATTGGATTGGTTGTCATGGCGATGGGTTTCTTTTCATCAGATACCTAAAAAAATTAAATTTCATCATTGAGCGAAGACACATTTAAGGAGGAGACTGTTGATGTTTTATATTTTTATACTTTTTATATCAGAGGCTGATACTCCACTGGAGGACTGTGTTTTCCACATTTGTCCTCGTCCTTCTAACACCATGAAACACCTTTATGTAGCCTGTCAAAGGAAGTTTTGAGTAATATGAGAAACCCTGCCTTTAAAATATCTGCTGAGTAAAAACATGTTCCACATCCAAACGGACTCTTCACAGGATTCCCACATCCTGGAAAACCTGGAATGTTTTTCTAGGCCTGGAGACAAGCAACAAGTAGACGAGGGTCATCCCGGACAATCATCTGGACATTGTTGTGTTTTGCTGAGATCAAAGCACAGACTGTTCATAGCAACCAGAGCTCAACAATGAGGCCAATGCCCATTCACACACCCACACCCCAGTGGAAACAACTCCACCATACAAGGTGCTAGCTAACATCAGGACCTAACATCAGGAGCAACCAAAGACCATAGATCGGGGGACTCAATCCTGGTCCTCAGAGCCCCTATCCTGCATGCTTTAGATGTGTCCCTCTTCAACACCTGATTCAGATGATCAGCATCATCATCACTCTTCTGCAGAGCTGATGATGAGCTGATAAAAAAGAGGCCTATGTAGAAGTGTAATACCACCAACAGCCACCAGGTGCTGCTCCAACTGACTTCAACTCAAAAATGCTCATCTTCAATCCTGAAATATTCATCAATACATTTTCTCCACAAGTCATTCTGATGTCATCAGATAAAGTCAACTCTTCTTCTTAGAGATCTGGGGGGAGGAGTTAGGGGCGGGGCTTGTCTGATTGGTGTAAACTGATTGTGCTCTGATTGTGGATGACACTTCAGAGCTGGTCTCACTGTGTCATCCACATTGGACAGTGTCCTCAGGTTCAAGGGTCAGACCCATCTCCTCACTCCTCCCTTCATCACTTCCTGCTCCAAACACCCAACATGACCACATTCAGATACCAAACTGCTGGATCAGGATGAGACTCCACAGACCAGCAGGTGACATCACATTAGCTTCGTCCATTCTGTAAACAGCCTGGATCAGACTGAGAGGACAGTATCCATCAGGGAGCAGCTAGGGGACGAGATGTAGGCTGATGCATTTTATGATGACAAACTTATTTTGTAGTGACGTGCTGTTCTCCTCTAGTATTTTTAGTACAATGTTTACAACGTCACAAAGACTAACATGCAGCAGCTGCTCCATCCTGACTAACGTGGTCCTTCCCACCACATGTGCAGTGTGTGTGCTGCAGATATCCTGTCCTCTCTGCTCTGTGCTTGAACCTTGTCCAAAGCTGCAAACAGCAGGTTTCCCCTCACACTGTCCAGCTGGTCCCTGTGCTGAGCCACGGTCAGAGGACAGGGCAGAACTCAGCCTGGAGGTTTGTACTGGACCTCTCAGGACCAGGTCTGCCTGCTGCTCACACACACACACACACACACAGGACCAGGTCTGCCTGCTGCTCACACACACATACACGTGTGTGTGTAGTCAGGTTCTCCAGCTCAGTAACTGAGACACAGTGAGCAGCATGGATTTTGTAGATGTCATCATTTCTCTCTGGGAGATGATGCTATGAGTGGGTGGGTGGAGTCAGGGGTCAGTGAGGATGATGGAGGACCTCCTCCTGCAAAAGTAGAAATTCAGAACACTGCAGTTCCTCTAATGACCACTTGAGGCTCAGTTCCCACAGTGGTCCATGGATCCTGTAACCCCAGGTGGACCACATCAGGAGTTTTTGAGACCTCTTCATCATCACTGTGATATTTTCTCACCTGAAAGTCTGATGTGCACAATCAGACACATGCAGTGCACTGATACTCCACCAGGGAGTTGTGCTGGACAAAGCACAGACAAATGAAAACTCATATGCAGTTTGATATTTAATTTAAATGATGTCAGAGGATTCAATAAACACTCCTGGTTCAAAAAGTTAGAATTTTCTTCACCGCAGGAATCAGTCATTTCCGTCTCAGTGCAGCACAGCTCATGTACTCCAACATGCTGGATGCTGGCTGCTGTGTTTTAGATGCTGTTATTGTCCCCTGTGGACACAGTAGACTCCACAGACTCAACTGAGACTCGACTGAGACTCAAATGATTGTAGATAATCCCCCACGCCTCCTCTCTAAGCCTTCTCCTCCCCATTGTGGAGTCTCTGTGGAGTCTCAGTAAAGTCTCAGTAAAGTCTCAGTAGAGTGCAGTGGGTGGGGACCCTGCAGTCAGGGTGCTTCTCGGTGCTCACTGAGCAGCTCTGTCAGTCAGATGTGATCAAACCCACACAGTCCTGATGGAGCAGATCAGTGCAGTTTAAAAAATAACAACTGTGGATGTTCATGTCTGAGCTGCAGCTTTGATGCTGCTCATTTACTTTGGATATTTCATGTTGCACAGAAACCATGTGACTGAGCTGGAGGTGTTCATGTTTACACTGGAGGAAATGACACGTCACTGTCCACTGTGTATGTCCACTGTGTATGTCCAGTGTGTGTCTCCACTGTATGTCTCCACTGTGTGTCTCCACTGTGTGTCTCCACTGTGTATGTCCACTGTGTGTCTCCACTGTATGTCTCCACTGTGTGTCTCCACTGTGTGTCTCCACTGTGTATGTCCAGTGTGTGTCTCCACTGTGTATGTCCACTGTGTGTCTCCACTGTGTGTCTCCACTGTGTGTGTCCAGTGTGTATGTCCACTGTGTGTCTCCACTGTGTGTCTCCACTGTGTATGTCCACTGTGTATCTCCACTGTGTGTCTCCACTGTGTATGTCCACTGTGTGTCTCCACTGTGTGTCTCCACTGTGTATGTCCAGTGTGTATGTCCACTG
>OOFC01038409.1:0-23102 GCA_900323345.1 Pseudochromis fuscus
TCTTTGTACTAAGCTAAGCTAACAGTTTCTCCAGGTAATCTTTGTGCTAAGCTAGGCTAACAGTTTCTCCTGGTATCCAGTCTTTGTACTAAGCTAGGCTAACAGTTTCTCCTGGTATCTAATCTTTATGCTAAGCTAGGCAAACAGTTTCTGCTTGTACCCAGTCTTTGTACTAAGCTAAGCTAACAGTTTCTCCTTGTATACAGTGTTTGTGCTAAGCTAAGCTAAGCTAAGCTCTGCTAACAGTTGCTCCTTGTATACAGTCTTTGTGCTAAGCTAGGCTAACAGTTTCTCCTGGTATCCAGTCTTTGTACTAAGCTAGGCTAACAGTTTCTCCTGGTATCTAATCTTTATGCTAAGCTAGGCTAACAGTTTCTCCTGGTGTCCAGTCTTTAAGCTCGGCTGCTGCGTTTCTTTGTGATATTCATCTTGAATCATTCAGGAATCTGAGAGAAAGCACAGATCAGAAGTAACTTTTTTTAGGTTTTCTTCAGAGTGACTCAGTGATGTTTTTCTTTATGATTTATTGTAAACAGCAGCTGCTCACAGATACCTCTGCTGCTTTAACGGGACTAAATCTGAAGTTTGGTTTTGGTTATTTTTTGTGTTCCCTGTGCAGGTTCTAAAGATTACCAGCTGGTCACCTGGTCCAGAGATCAGACTCTGAGGATCTGGAGGGTGGATCCTCAGCTGCAGAAGGTCAGCTTCACATGACGAAGTGATGTCACACAGACGAGACCCCACTTCCTCTGATTTGTTGATGACTGTTGTTGTCGTCTTGGTTGATCTTGTGTAGTTGTGTGTCAGCGACTTGGTGGAGGACCTGATGGAGGGGATGTCTCTCACTGCGGAGTCGGAGAAGTCGCTGTCGGCTCAGGAGCCCGAGGGACAGCATGGTGTGGTGGGCCCCACTGCTGACGGCCTGCAGGGTGAGACAGGGAGCTCCTTCATTACCACTGTGGGAGCTGAAGCATGAAAATCTGTTGGAAAACAAGCAGAACAAAGTATTTCACTGATTTTCTTCTTCTCACATTTCCAGCTCCCTTCCTGTCAACCACCACAGGAAGTTATTTCAGAAAAAAATCTGAACAGAAGTCAATGAGCCTCATTCACCAATATCTTTCTTAAATAATAATATTAATAATAATAAGCTTTATTGTATACCACCTTTCATACATGAAAGGGTTCACACAAAAAATGCTGCTCTCTTGTCTCATCTTTTGAAGTCAAGCCCAAATGTTTTCACCGTACAGCAAAAACAAAGCAATAGGCCTGACTACTGTTGTCTGAAGGTGTCACCAGTCAGATGTGTGTCAGAGGGCTCCTGGATGTCTGTTTGTTCTTACCTGAGTACAAATGTAAGATGAGAAAACTTTGGTATGTCTGGACTGTCAGAATATTCTTATGAATTGTACAAGTGCAGCCAAAGAAGACATTTGTTACTACACATGGTTGGTGAATGAGGCTCACTGATGTGAAGCAGAAAGTTAGATCCTGTCCCACGGGGGAGGTTTGGATTTAAAAAGAAAAGTTTACAGCTCACAAAAGTTAGACACAAAAAGAAAGACAGAGCTCATTGAGCCATTTCCCTCTAAACTGAATGCTGCTTTTACTGCTTTCTGACAAACTGTCATGTTCTCGTCTTTGTTGTGAGTCTGACCCGTGGTCATTCTGTTCTCTCAGATCAGGACTCGGCGGCGGGTTCAGGTCTTGCTCAGACTCTGCAGCAGGAGTTCTCTCTGGTCAACCTGCAGATCAGAAACGTCAACGTGGAGGTGAGACTTCAACTTTACTGGAGGAGAAAATCTGATCATCTGATTTTTTAACACTCTTAAACCATGAGTCATTTTACAAGCAAATCTGTTTGAATGAGTTCTGTGGTTCCCTGCCTGTCCTCCTCTGGAGTTGTGATTCACTAAAACATTTATAGCTGGCCTTTCAAGATAAAAGCAGCAGGAACCTCAAATCTTTTTTTGTTCTAATTCAGTTGTTATTGCAAACTGTCCTCACACCCACTCTCATGAGCAAGTGCAGCAGAAAATAAGTTTAAATAAATGAATAAATACTTTTCTTTTGTTTTGATTTGACGATATCAAGTGTTCAGGAGAACCAGACTCAGATGGTCCAACAGGAAGTCAAACTGTTTGTGTGTCTGTTTTGGGGCAGATGGATGCCATGAACCACAGCTGCGAGGTGTCAGCTCACTTCGGCAGCCATCAGGTTCACCTGGTGGTCAAGTTTCCTGCTCAGTACCCAAACAACGCCGCGCCCACCTTCCAGTTTGTCTCCCCCACCACCATCCCCTCTGCCATGAAGACCAAGATCCAGAAGGTACCTGAACGCACCACAACACACCTGGCACTATGATTGGCTCAATGATACAATTCTAATGGGAGGTTTTGTCCACCTGGACACGAAAACAATTTAGTTTTGATTTTAAAAACTTTCCCATAAACACGTTATCGTCTCTAGAAATGTGTCCACATGAACCCACTGAAAACTCTGTAGTAAATACACCAGGCTTGTATGTGGCGCTGTAACACTGCCACAGAAATACTTCAAAACCAGAGAAGAAGACACGGAGCATCAAACTGCTGCGATGTCAACAAAATGAAAACATCCACTTGTTGCTCTCAGTGGTCGTAGAGGAGCAGCAGGTTTTACTGTCAAAGCCAAAACAAGCTCAGTGTCTCCTGCAGCACGAACACAGCACTGTAATCCTCCATTGTTGCTGCTGTTGCCAGGGTAACGCATATGGATTAATGGACAGACGGGGCTATGATGTCATTGGTTCAGAAAACATGTGTATGGGTTATAAACAGGGAAATGCAATAGTGTAGTTTTCAGATGTTCTCACTCTGGGACCTGGTTTCAGAAATGATGGTTTTCAGGCTCCATGTGGATCAAACACCCAGACCATAAAATCCTTGGTGGCTCCTACTGAACCGGTCTCTGAGTGGCCGAGTCCTTAATAATTCTGATGATTTAAAACATTTAAATGTAATATTTTGCCAGTTTTTAACAAATAATTACAAAATTACACAAAAATGGTCTTTCTTCAAAAAATAAAATCTGAACATAAGTTTTGAGGATGACGTTTGGTGCTGGAATGTGATCGTCTCAATGTCTGTTTGTGTCTTCATATTCAGATCCTGAGGGACACGTCTGTCCAGAAGGTGAAGAGGAACCAGAACTGTCTGGAGCCATGTGTCCGACAGCTGGTTTCATGTCTGGAGTCTGACATGGTGAGAGGTTTATTTATTTCTGAGAGATAACAGACCAATCAGAGCAGCAGCAGCAGAGCTCGTGGGGACATGAAGACACAAAGATCATGTTTCCTCCTTAACTGTCCTCCTGGTGCAGCAGCCACAGTTACACAACAAGCAGAGCTTCATTCACAAAACACACGGCACGGTCAATAAAAGGCTCAAACAGCACAAACGAGGATGAAGCCTAAATGCTGACGGGGCCCATGTGTCCTGGAAAACCTGATTTTTTTTTTTAATTAATTAATTTTTTTTTTACTGTGTTTTTGAGAAAAACAAGTTAAAACTCCTGAACACCACCAGGTGTTTCCAGGTGTCCTGGAAAATAATTTTGATGTGGTCGTCTTTTGCTGCAACATCTAACTTACGACATACAATACTACGACATTGTTTCCTGTGGCATTTCTTATGGCCTGTATTTCAGTCTGCCTCAGAAACACTGTATCAGAACTCTCTGCTCCCCTCTGCTGCTCTGCACTGACACCCGCCTGCCACTTCCTACGTAAGGATGACGTCGCTGTAACCAGGCAACCAGCGTAACGCGAGGAATCAAAAATGTAATAAATCCACACATCCATCTGTTGCTGTGAGGCTGCAGCCTGTGTAATGAAATGTGTGGTTTTTACAACCCAAACCCAAACAGTCGTAAGTTTTTCCTGCGCTCATGTCGGCCAAACTTCTTTCGCAACGGAGAAATCCAAGATGGCAGATCCTAACTTTTCTTCCAACTCTACGGGAGGAGTGACCTCAACAGGGATTGGATAATGCAGCATCTGATATGCTGTTACATCACAACATTTTAGAATCCAGATCCACTGGTTTTACTGCAGGTTTTTCTCTTCAGGCAGCTCACGCAACAATGACGTGGTTTTAAAATCTCACTGTCAGTGGACTTGGAGGCAAATACCAAACAATACAAAGACTTTAAAAAGTGGATTTTCCATAATATGTGTCCTTTAAGTCTTGAATCTGCCAGAAATCCTGTGAGGTTGCAAATGTATGAGCCCATGACTTGGATATTTTCTAAGATTAAGGTTGGCAATTAATGAAGAAAAAACTTGAATATTCTCAGAGTTTAGTCACAGTTTTGTGAGGAATAAACTCAAATCTCCCTCAGGTCATGATCCCATTGATCAAACTGGTCTAATGTCACAGAAGATGTCAGGAAATCATTTCCTTAAAATAGTGGAAACCCCAAAGTCAGCGAACATACCAGAGATAAGTGGTATTGTACTTCACTGCACAGATTTTTTATTACTGTTTTTTTACTGTCACGAGCCTTCTCACAAGACACTCGCTCACCGGCCACATCACAGATCCTAATGTTCAACACTTTGTAAATTAACACTGTGTCCAACAATTATATTGGACATAGCTGTGAGACGTCTTCTACAAATCCCTTCAAAATAAAACTCTCCATATTAATAAAACATTCTCCAGTCAGACAGCCAAAAGTAATCAGGATTGTTCAGTTGCATCTTCTCAAACAAAACCTCATGTTTCAACAGCACAGTTGTTCCTCTTCAGAAGAATCTTAGTGCCTGACATAGCTGAGCTCACAGGACCTTTGCTTTCTCTCTCTCAATTAAAATTTATATTTGGTTTGGTATAAAAATCTCCTTTAATTTGAATGTAATGTTTGAACTTTAGCTTTTAACAGATCCCCTCCCTCCTTTGCTTCTTGTAGATCTGTAATAAGTTTGACAAAGTGGATTTGGTCCATGTTGAACTTCTTGATGGAGTCCAGCTCACAGATGACAACCCGATGGTCCTGCTTTCTCTTTCCAAAGTTTTTCTCAAATTCTGTACGATTAAACTGAAATGCTGCACAGGGCACCAGATACAGTGGTATAGACAGACTGTTTAATGAAATTTATGAAGCAAAAGTGCAAAAAAGTAAAATAGAGCCAACGACCAGTGGAGGCTGACTCCAAAATCTCTGGCTCCAATAGCAGAGTTTCATGTTGTTTACCTGGTGTTGCTTCAGTACAGGAGTAGTGGAGGCAGGAGATGTGTTTGTGCAGTGTGTCTGCCAGCAGAGATCCTCTGACATGTTTATGTGTCATGGCTGTTCAGTGGTCAGGGTGTCATCAACAGGTGAATATCATGGATCAGCTTCATTATAAACTGAGAGTTGGGGACAGACATATCTTTTTACCAGACCCCCTGATCCTCTGTCAATGACCTGAGTAAATGGTCTAAGGTGTGTTTCTGCCTTGGATGTCATCTTCTCTGTGACATATTATAAAATCTATTTATTTTTCCATAGTATTCAACTTGGAGCAGGAGACTTGTGACCATTGGCACGGCAGAGCTCATTAGAAACATTTCATAACCTACGAAAATTCAATATTCAAACTTTTATCCTTTCCACATAGAAACATGATATTTATGACTGATCATGAAATAATTATTTTCACAAGTCATTCTGATGTCATTAGCTATAGTTAATTATTCTCACTGACCTGGTGGTCCACCTGGAAAAAAATCTTCATTAAGTAGATATTAGACCTCAAACATATATTATATTAGATTTAGGGGCGTGGTTAGCTGGACCAACAAGCCTGGTCTCCAATGAGAGCAGTGCTGAAGTCCAGTCTCATTCACATTGGGCTGTGACCTCAAGTCCAAAGGTTAGACCCGCCTCTTCACTCCTTCCTTCATATTTTATTTTATTCAAACGTCGTTCTTCTGGCTTCTACAAACAGTATCTGTGTTCACAAAGTGTGAACACCCGTAGGACAGAGCGTCCCCTTCACGACAAATGTTACACTTTAGCTTTATAAGTGCAGTGAATGCAGCAGCCTGTGTGGGGCGCTAACACAGCATCTGTTTGTCCTCTGTCAGACACAGGAGGACAGTCCGGCCTCGGGCCCCTTCGTCCTGTCCAATCCCGTCACTCCGGCTCTGCAGGCATTTCCTCGAGTTACCAACACATACGGATCCTATCAGGTAACAAATGTTTACGCTCTGTGGACGAATTTTTGCAGCAATGGCACAAAATCATTCAGACTTGCTCCTGTTGTCCTTTTTGTCTTCTTTCAGGACGCCAACATCCCGTTTCCTCGGACGTCCGGTGCTCGCTTCTGTGGCACCGGCTGTCTGGTTTACTTCACGCGACCAATCACCATGCACCGCTCGGCCCCGCCCACAGAGCCCACCCCCAGGTAAAACACACACACACTAACACACCGGGATTTCTTTAATGTTACGATAGGGCTGCAACTGACAACTATTCTGAGTCAGTTATTCATCAAGTATTCAAACGATTAGTCGACTAATTACATTATAAATCACATAATTATTAAATGTCTCTTATTTAGCTTTCAGCTTCTAAATTTAACCTGAGGTTGTTTAAATGATGCTGATTAATAATAAAGACGAGAAAGATGGATCCTTCATTCAGAAATACATCTTTTAATCAGCTCTGCTACTGATACAGGAAGTCAATAAAAATGTCCCATCTCTTCTCCTGGACAGTGTTCGGTACTGATAGAAACTAGAAATACTGAAAACTGTGCCAGGGTTTTGTTTTTTTTAAACAAAGACTACTAATCCTTTTCTTTACTGTATTTACCATCGGCCACCACTGCTGAATACTGTTGTTCAACTCTGAGCAGAGATAGCAAGAAAGGGAGATGTCTTACTCCTTTGACAAGCACGTGTGGTGTTGATAACTGAATTTGTCAGTGACTATTACTACTAACTGTTGCACCCCAAGTTGTGATACAGCCTGTCGACTGATTTTCTTTTTTTTTTATTTCTTATAAAACATTGTCAAACATTTGTGTTGAAGTATTAAAGTTAAAGTAAAGAATAAAAGTTGTTAGCATCCCTCTGCTAATCTGTTAGTGTGTTGATATCAGACCAGGAGGAGCAAATCCCTTTTATCAGGCTCTGCTCTGCTCTCTCACTGCCAGCTAACATGCTGATGCAGTGGATTGTCTTTGATTGGATAATATATGTGAACTCCCTGAAATGTGGATTGAGATCAAAAATATTTGTCTGTTTACAGAGAAAGAGAAACACGTATTTAGCTTTTAACCAGAGATGAACACATGGTGACACCGAATCAGGACTTTAATGGGTTTTTTTGTTTTGACTCATTAAAACATAAAGAGGAGATTGCACTGTCTTATTCCCATCCACACCTCACTAGACCAAATCTAGATCTAAAGCTGGACCTGTGGCTACATCCCTCACAAACTTCCTTCCTTACAGCACAGGTGATCGTTATGGATTTATGAATGAGAGGATCTGATGGACTTTTCTGCACAAATCTGCATTTCAATGAGGGACAATAGATTTTTTTTAAAACTCCTGTTGACATTTTTGTGAAATGGTTAGGCTAGCAGGTCCTCCTGTTTCCAGTCTTTGTGCTAAACTAAGGTAACTGTGTGTGTGTGTGTGTGTGTGTGTGTGTGTGTGTAGGTCCCTGTCGGCTCTGTCGGCCTATCACAGCGGAGTGTTGACCCCGATGAAGAAGATGCGTTCAGAGCCTCAGAGCACCCTGCGGCTGTACAGCGGCAGCCCGACGCGCTCCGACAAAGACACCGTGTCCATCTCCTCCTTCTACTATAAAGAAAGGGTGAGACACATGTTTCATTGCTGGTGTGAAACCTTCACAACAGGTCTCTGATCAGACCTGTTGGTGTTCATCCCCCCAAACTTCTCTCTTCTTCTGAAGTTCCCCTCACTTGTGTTGACGTTTGTTACAATGTGATCACAAAGGGACAGACAAGAACAGTAAATCCTTTATTTGTTTGATCAATTCCTGTGTTCCCTCCGTCGGTGATCCTTGTTTTTGCAGAAGGGTTCAGGCCTCTGTTTGACGCCAGCTTGTTTTAGAGGCAGGACTTTAGTTTGGCTTTCCTCTGCTTGATGAGAAGAATTTGTCATATTTCAGTATGAAGCCTGGTCCTGATGCTTCAGTTGGGATCAGAAGTGGATCAAAAGATTTGAGAGCATTACATGGGGACTGAAACAGGACAATGGTACCATATTCATCCAGAACAACAAAATGTTGAACACAGTGGGGTTTTAGTGTTGAATAGGTTTAGTTAAAATGGTAGAAATGTACATTATGTTTGACCGACTTGTTTTATAACTGAGTATTGATTTTTATAGGAGGAAATACTGTATTTGGTCATAAAACGTAAAAGGCCCAATTTCCAGTTCCCGGACCTCTTGTTAGCTTCTCCTTACTGCTCAGTGCGTGGGACGAACAGTTGAAATGAACTGTGGATGGATTTTAGCCTCTAGATGCATAACATTTAAAGATCGGTATACACATAAACACATTTTTCTCATAAGATTTATGAAACTGCATGTACGCCTGTTTGTGCTTCATAAATCTCAGTCATCTCCTTCATCATCACTGAATGTTAGAAAGATGATCAGGCTCAGAGTGAAACAGACTTTAGAGACAAGTGGAGGGAAACATGAACAGATCGTTCGACCTCCATGTTTGTTTTCTGTACAGCTGCTGTTGTTGGTGGATTTGAGGTTGTTTTAGTGTTTTTGTTTTTCAGTCATGCAGTTTAAGTTGCTTCCTGATGGTCAAAGAGTAAAATCTGTGCAGGTATTTCTGACACTAGTAAACTTCCACATGTGAGAGTAGCAAAGGATTGTGGGTAAAGAACAGTGATGGAGGTGGAGTTTTGTTGCACTCATGACGAGGAAGGAAACCCGACCACAGCTGGTGTTTTTCTCCCTGATGGGTTTCTGTTTGTTTTGTTTGTTGTTGTTTTTCTCTCCGGCCAATCACCTGCCTCTGTGGACCACTCCTTCTCACTCTCCTCCAATCAGAAGCTTCCAATCTCTGCCTCCCGGCGCTGGTCTGTCCAAACCCTCCATGATTGGCCGGTACTGAGCTCTATCCCTCTATCAGAGCATCCATCTGTCCATTACTCCATTTTCTCTTTTTGTCGTACCATGTCTCCTTTGGGCTTTTCTCCTTCGCAGTGTTGGAGTTTTAACGTCTTTCTGCATGTCGCTGATCGACTAACAAACCTACATTATGTGTTCTCAATTGGAATATAAACCTGAAACTGAATATTATATTTCTCTGAAACAACATCCAATTTATTATCATAGCTACAGATCTAACACTGGGATCAGTCCAAACAGATAAAGTCAGAGCAACTGTAGGTGGATAATGGTCCAGGCATAAATATAAAGACTGTAAATGTTGGAGGACCAGTGATTGATCCTTGTGGACCTCCATCATATACCACTTTAAGTTTCCATTCAAACGCAGCTCAAACTTAAACTGATATACACAAAGTCAGGATCCTCGGGTTGTTAAGCCAGAAACAGTTATTGATCCCGGTTGTTGCATGTTGTCAGTAAAAGACGACAGAGCGGAAACCACAGTGTTGTGAAAATGGAAAATTCTGAACACATAACTGAAGTTAATTGATCTAACGGCACCACAGTAACTCCTGCCTGTGTGAAACTTTTAATGTTCACTAACATCTCCAGGTAAGTTTCTGTGATTCATTTAAAACTGTTGAGGTAATCTGGCTGTTCGCGCTACATGGTAGTTTGTTAATAAACCGGAAACTAACCGTGTTTCCACTTTGAGACTGCGAACCAATGATGAGCCGGATTAAACCAAATGATGCTAATCTCCTTCAGAAATGGAAAATAAACCCACCCGCTTGGTTTTGGCAGGTGACTTTTTTTGAAGCCAGAAATGGTGATATTTGGGTGAATAAAGAAGGGAGGTTGGGAGGAGAGTGCTGGAGGTGGAGCCTCCCCTGACAACATCCATCTGTCCCTCAAACAGGCCACACCCCTCAATTCTGCAAAACTTAATCCTTAATATCATTTAAACTGATAAGTTATTTATATAAATCGAGCCTCATGCAGTTGTCATAAAACAAAGATTATCCACAGAGACCAAAACTGTTCTGCTGCACTATTGGACATTTTAACATCAATTAGGATTCATATACCTTTGGTGCCTCAAGTGGACATTTGAGGAACTACAGTTTTTTACACTTCCACATTGGCTTTATTCATGAATTCATGAAAACTACTGTGTGAACTCCCTTAACCCTTGAGTAACAACGCCTGTGTAGTTAACAGCAGTACCTGAAACACTGGTCCTGCCGTCAGTCCAAGGTCTCATAGTGTGAACAGTAATCCATCATCCAGACCACTTTTAATCAGGTGGCGCTTTGTCTTCTCCCGGCTGGCTGTGTCCCTCCTCCTGTCTGTCTGTCTTTCTCCTGTCTGTCAGAAATCTCGCCGCTTTAAGACGAAGCGAGAAGGTGCCGACTACGGCAACCGTCCCATCAAACTGGCCGGGAAAGTCATCATCCAGGAGATCTCCTGTCTGCTGCCTGTCCACAAAGCTCTGGGAGAGAGCTACATGTGAGACATAACACAAACACTCACTGAGAAAATTGACAGAATATTTAAGTCAATATGATTAATGGTCCAGGCCTAAATACAAAGAATATAAATGGAAGAGGATCAGTGATTGATCTTTGGGGAACTCCACACAACATTATAGTTAAGTTCCCATTCAAGTGTGGCTCAAACTTTAACTGATGTCCAGAAAATCAGGACACTCAGTTTATTATGTCACAAACAGCACACCAGCTGTTGCTGTAGCTAACAGGGTTGCTAGCCTTTACAGCTGGAGACAATGTGTTAACTCATGGCGCATTTCCACTACATGCGGTTCCAAAAAAGGGGCCGACCAGGTACTAGCAGTTACTAAAATGTGATTGATCAGTATCGTCACTATCATTGCATCATCACTGCACAACACTCAGAGAGTTGTACCTGCAGCTGACTCAGTCTGCACAGTGATAGTCAGAATATCAAGTTTCACAGCAGCAGGATCGTGAGCTCTGAGCGCCTGGTCAGTGCAACAGCTGATGGAGGTTGCAGTGGGACCTGATTTCTGTTTTAACCAGGATCGGACTTGATGAATCGACAACATATTTGAAGTTAAAACAACTAATTTCTCTCCGTCTTCAAACAGTTATTTTGAAGATTACTCCTCCTTCGCTGTACCACCACTACAGGGTGGAGGGACTGTCCTCTGTCATGGAAATGCTACCGAGTCGAGCTGATTCGAGAAGATGTAGTGGAAATGCACCATCAGACCACACATTTTAAATCCTGCAGTTTATTCAGATTCATACAGATGGTTGGTTTCTGTCCTCGGTTGACAGAAACAGAAAAAGGCAGTGTTAGGTTGTACAAAGCTGAAAGAGTTGCAGGCACA
This sequence comes from Pseudochromis fuscus, assembly GCA_900323345.1. Taxonomy (NCBI): domain Eukaryota; kingdom Metazoa; phylum Chordata; class Actinopteri; family Pseudochromidae; genus Pseudochromis; species Pseudochromis fuscus. Next base: position 11,512 of record OOFC01038409.1, read on the forward strand.
ACATATTTCTGTTGGCCAACTTGGACGTTGGCATCACCCTGTTTCCTTAAAGCACAGGTGTTAAAGTTGTGCCATGGAGGCTGAGACCCTGCAGGTTTTCTTTCTTTCTTTCTCCAGCAGCTGATCTCACTGATGAGCCCCTTTCCTCAAACTGAAGGAGGTGCTGATCATTAAAATCACCTGCTTCAGGAGCCGGGAAGAAAACCTGCAGGGTCTCGGCCTCCATGGTACCACTTTGACACCTCTGCCTTAAACAGAAACCCAGCTGGATTTTCCATTTGGACAGAAAAATATGATTTCATTGTTAATTGTAAATTGTAAAACGGGTTTGAAACAAATAAACAAACAAACAAACAAAAATATTAACCATATGCATCTAAGAATATTACCTCGAAGTGTAAACAATGGAGATAAATGAAATTTAGTTTGTGTTACAAGTTTGCAGAACAACTTTTGTACCAAACAAATAATCCCTTCTTTTTAATTTGATTTGCACCAGCACTAACTCCAGTCACCAATTCATCTAAAATAAAAATATAAACCAAAACAGTCAGACCCAGAAAACCAAACTTCACCTCAACAGATTTTATTTAACCCCTTAAGTCATCTTCTCAGGTGAAAACAAATCCAACAAACTCGACAAGTTCAAATCTCAGGAATACTATTTTTAAACTCAGCCATCTATCGTAGAGGTCGACACTTTCTGTTCCATTATCTGGAAATGGAAAAACCAGTATTCCCCCTCAGAAGAAAATCCATACCTTGTACGACTGAATTAGAGAGTTTAAAGGAATCTGTTAACTTTAGTCTGTCATTGATGTTTGTGTAGTGTGTGTATTGTTCATGCTAACAGGTGTGTGTGTTTTCTGTTCAGTTTGAACATGAACGACATCCAGGAAACGTGTCAGAAGAACGCAGCAGCGGCGCTCACCGTTGGACGCAGAGACGTAGCAAAGGTGACGCCTTCTTTTAAGTTACAACTTTTCATACACACAGTGAAGAGAGCCAGCGAACACAACAATCATTCATCACTTCTGGTCAGACACAATCTTTCCCGGTGGTATAATTAATCATTTAACCCTTAAATGGTTACTGTGTTTGGCAAGCTGTGGGGGAGGGGCATGATGCACTTTAAATCATGTCCAGGTGCTCATGTCATGTGACCTGATGCCAAAAATATCTAAAAAAAATATATTCATGATTTGTATCCAAATCCAAAATGGCCACCTCCATTAACAACAGGCACTGACCATATCTCTCACAGATACAGTCAAGCATGAAGTTATTCACACCCCTGGCAAGTTAAAGTTAAAGTCACTTTTATTCAACCAGCAAGTTTCTTCTTGATTGGAAACGATACAGACATCGCACACAAGATAAGACGATGTACAAGAGGCATCATTGTGGAAAAAAAACATTTGTCAACTTTTATTTCGATTTGAACAAAAAGTCGCATGTTCAGAATTATTCATCCCCTTTTCAGTTATCAATAGAAAAACCTTTACTGGCTTTTACAGCGAAACACATGCTTCCTGTAATTGCTGACCAGCTTTTTGCAGGTCTCCATGGTATTTTTACCCCTTCATCTTTAGCAATGAGCTCCAACTCTTTCAGGTCGGAGGGTCTCCTTGCTATCACCCTGATCTTCAGCTCCCTCCACTGGTTCTCAGTTGGATTGAGGTCAGGGCTCTGGCTGGGTCACTGCAAAATGTTACTGTCTCTGTCCACTAACCATTTCTTCACCACTTTTGCAGTGTGTGTTTTGGGTTGTTGTCGTGCTGATGTTGTTGTTGAGAATATTGATGTATTAGGTTCCCACCCCATGTTTGACAGTGGGGATGGTGTTCTTAGGGTGAAAGGCTTCTCCTTTGTTATCACATGAAGGATACATCATTGTGGACAAACAATTACATTTTTCTTTCATCTGACCATGAAACAGAAGACCAGAAGTCTGCTTCTTTGTCCAGATGAACCTTTGCAAAGGCCAAGCAGGCTTTAGTGTGCCTTATCTGGAGAAGTGGCGTCCTCCTCGGTCTGCGTCCGTGGAGCTCAGCAGTGTTCAGTGTCTGTTGGACTGTCTGCCTTGACATGTCCACGTCCTCTGAGACTTTCCACAGTGCAGAATGTCTTTGCTCTGTAGCCACATTTAGATATGGCCTTAGAGCGCTTTCCTGACTTGTGAGCAGCCACAGTGCACAGGTGTTTTTCACCTGTTGAGTTCATTAAAACAGCTGTTCCCAATGAATCAGGGTAATTAAGATGGGTTAGGGGGAGGGTTACTGCTAACCCTAACCCTTTGGATTTTCCCATAGACTGACACTTTGCAAAGGGTACGAATAATTTTGGACATAACACAAAATGACAAGTATTTTTTCCACAATGATGCCTCTTGTACATCGTATTATCATCTTCTGGGAGACGACTGTGTCATTTCCAATCCAGAAGAAACTTGCTGGTTGAATTAAAGTAACTTTATGTCAAAATTTACCAGGGGTGTGAATACTTTTGGGCTTGACTGTATATTGATATTTCATGGCTTGATAATCAGTTATATAAAAGTGTAAAATAGTGTGTTATCAATTGTTGATTTTTTTTAAGTTGGAAGATTAACTAAAAAAAAGATACTGTGTAAATTTAAAGATAAAAATAAACAACATGAAGACAGAACCACAGACACAACATGACCAGAAGATCTGGAAGGAAATAAAGACACAAACGAGGCAGACTGTGACTGTGTGCAGGTTTGGGCGCTGGCCTCTGCAGCCACCAGTCAGGACCTGAGTCCAGACTCTGACCCGGACACTGAGACGCCTTGGGCCAGGCACCCGTTTGGACGCCACCTACTGGAGACTCTGTGAGTGTTGGTTTTTCTACAGTTCACAGTTTAATGAGAGCAACCTGAGATCATGTGTTGTATGAAGTCTATCTATCTATCTATCTATCTATCTATCTATCTATCTATCTATCTATCTATCTATCTATCTGTCTGTCTGTCTGTCTGTCTGTCTGTCTGTCTATCTATCTGACAAACTTTCCTGTAGCTTCATCAGTTCAGTTGTCATGAATAGAGGTAGAGGCAGATTTCACTTCCAGTCTGTGTTTCAGTTAAACATCTTCTCTTCTTCACTGTACAGCAGAGCGACTGTTTACTTGACCAGTTATACTTGAATTTTTTAATTATTTTTTTTTCAACTGACAAGTTTTGCTTTTTTTAAATGACACATTTAATTTGGTTTATTTTTAACTGACAAATTGATGTTCATTTTAACTGACCAGTGTAGTTCATTTTATTCTTATCACAGATCAAACTGAGTCCAGCTGGTTTCTCTGTGTTTGTGTCTTCAGTCTGGATCACTACAGTCACATGAGCGATGTTCAGACTCTCGCCATGCTGTGCAGCGTGTTCAGAGCTCAGGCTCCGCCCCCAGACTGCTACTCGCTGTACGGACATCATGCATCACGCTCTGCCATGTTCCCCCCTCACCACTCTCGATACGTGAGTCTTCCTCTGTCACCACAGTGGCGCCATTAGCTCCCGAGCTTCTAAGATAAGAAATGATTAGCCAGCAGGACAAATACTGGACATGCATGGAGAAAGTGATACTCTGGCTTTGAAATCAAGCAGCGGGGGAAATGCATAGCTTAGCTTAGCATCACGACTAGCATCAAGGGAAAGTGTTAGCATAGTTTAGCATAAAGCCTGGAAGTAAGAAGTGATGTTGTGTGTTGTGGTTTCAGCCCAGCTACACGTCCAGCTCCGTCACTTCGGGTTCCTGCTCCAGCACCTCAGACTCTGTTACCATGACAACCTGGAACACCGGTGAGCCTCCGCAGCGTTGTTCGCACGCAACCGTGTGAATGTTTGTGGTTGTAATGTCGGGTTACTTTCAGGTCGGGATTCAGAGCACGCCACCCCCTGGGGCGAGTCCTCTCCTGACGACTATCGTTATGGCAACCAGGGCTACACAGATCCACGGGAACGGGAACGTGAGCAGCACGACATGAACAAGAGGTGATGTAGCTCCACCTCCCGGTTGGACAGGCACTTTGTTTGTGTCATGATGATGTCACTCTGATATCACTTCCCCTCCCTGTGCAGGCTGCTGGACCCGGCCAACACACTGCAGTTTGATGACTTTAAGAAGTGTTACGGTGAAATCCTGTACCGCTGGGGACTGAGAGACAAACGGGCCGACGTCCTGAAGTTTGCCTCCTGCCCGCCTGAACCACACAAAGGAATTGGTAGGATTTTATACCACAGGTCACTGCCAAAAGAAAATGATATATGATGCATTACATATTGTTACATGTCTCCTCAATGCAGCACATATATGTTGACCTCATCCACTGCAGTCCAACGTCTGGGTCCCTCCAACCTCATCTATCAGGAGCACACAGCTGCAGGATTGTCCATTTACTTTTGAACCACTAAACCTTGTGTTATTGATCTGCATCTCCGTCTATATTAAGAAAGATCTTTAAAAAGTCTCTGAATGTAAAGTTGTGAGGTCATGGCTAACAAAAGCTGAGTCTTTGAGAATATTATGAATTTATGAATTAAAAAAACTATTAAAATCGTACATTTTTGAGAAGAAATCAAATACTCTGGCGTTATGAAGTCCTGAGTTTGAGAGAATGAAATGAGATATACTTTGTGATTATAGCTGTATAACCATGAGAATAAAATAGAAATTTAAAACTGAAGTATTCTTTTGAGTTTGAAGTTGTAGATTTACACAAATCTTGTATGTTGTGGAGTCATGAATTTGCAAGAAAAACAACTATGTTATATTTTTAGAGATTAAAAAGTAGAATATTCTCTGGGATTAAAGCATAGACAGTTTTTAGACATGGACGAAGCAAGTGGGTCTCAAAAATCAGGTCAATGTGGAAGTGTACAAAAGTGCAATACACCTGACGGCCACTAGATGCTGGCTTCAGAAAACTCTGCATCCAACTGACTTCAATACAAAAAACGTCAACTCTTCTTTTCAGTGACCTGGTCCATCTGAAAACCATTGATCATTATGGAGATATTAGGCTGAGAGAAGGGGAGGAGTCAGGGGTGGGATTAGTTTGATTGACAGCTCTGGTCTCATACACACTGGACAGTGACCTTGGGTTCAAATGCTGATATCTTGGCTTCAAGTCCACAAACCAACGGATGATGTACTCGTGCTTTGTCCATTTCTAGAAACAACTTTTTCAAGTTACAACTTTTACTCCTCTCCCCTGGTTTTGTAATTTTTCCCCAAAGTAATGTCTCTGATCCGCTGCTGTGAATCTTCCTGTTTATTTCTGACTGGATGTGCTGAAGCAGTCGACTCTTAGTGTCACTGCTCAGACTCACTGGTGGTGAATGTAATGATAGTGAACAGTCTGACAGCAGAGACGTTGGAGGCAGCAGAGACGCTGATGTGTGTGTGACGTCGTGTGTTGTGTCTCCGCAGAGTTCGGTGTGTACTGCTGTCACTGTCGCAGTCAGGCTCGTGGGACTCAGTGCGCCGTCTGCAAGCGTCTCACCTTCCAGTGCGCCATCTGCCACGTGGCCGTCCGAGGATCGTCCAACTTCTGCCTGAGCTGTGGTCACGGAGGACACACCAGTCACATGATGGACTGGTTCCGTCGGCAGGACGAGTGTCCCGCCGGCTGCGGCTGCCACTGTCTGCTGCAGAGCACCTTCTGATGCAGTGTAACCCCAACACATGCTCCTCCAGACTCCTGACAGGGGAGTCTGAGTCACACCTGCAGAGGGTGACTGAACACTGCTGGAGGAGGAGACGTCCGTCCATCCGTCCAACACTGTACACACTCAGGACTCCTTGTCCTCTGGTGTCAGGACAAAAGTCTGAAGAATGGAAGAAAATAATTTGTGCACAGAGGTTATTTAAGCCTCATTATGAATGAACAGAACACAGTAATATTTAACAACCTGTGCTGCTTTGTTAGGTTTGTTAAAATATTTTTTCATTTGCACATGACTGAAAAAGAGCAAATGAAGTTTTTTGTTTGATGGACTTTGGACAGAAATGGAGAAAACCAGTAGAAACAACAAAAAGACTTCATCATGGATGATTTATTTCAAACGTGACCTCATCCCGTCGGCTGCACATGCTCACTTCGCTGCTCAGAGATGAGTCATGTGGCGTGAGGGCTGGTATGACATCACATGACTCTGAACGTTTGTCACCAGCCTCTGTTCAGTAATGACTGTTTGTTAACAACGTAGAAACGTCTCAACACCAGAATAACAGAGGAATATTTTTTCTAACAAAGCAGTTCATTAAAAATGTGACGTGACCAGTAAAATGTGTCCACGTGTTGCTCTGTCTCTGTCTCTGTCTCTGTGTCCCTAACAGTGGACCAGTGCACATACAGACACCAGGTCCACATCAACAGGTTGTCTGTTGTAAATGTAAAACTATTGTTTATATTTTCTCCAAGTGACCAGATTATTTCAAACTGTGGGCTGGTGACAACACTGAGACAAGAGAAGCAAATGTTCTGATGTAAAGAACAAGGAACAAGGAATCAATAGAAAATGATCATCATGCAAATCAAACCATCAAATGAGGACAGTTGTATGGGACAGAGCTGAGGATATAATTTACAAGTAAATACATTTTCCTGTGACTCCTGCACATACACATTACTGGTGAAAAGTTTAAATGATCCATCCTTCTGGAAAACTACAAGATTGAACCATTATGAAAAATATTTGATATAAAAAATGTGATTTATCCTCATGAACATGAAAAGCAACTGTTCTTTTTTCTTATCCAAAATATATGATTATAATAATAACTCCAAAAGTGAAAAACTTGATCAATTGTATTTAGTTTTATTTAAAGATATACTTGCTTTATGCACTTAACTAAGATGCTATATGTTGTAATAATGCACATCACAGGTTTTTTGGTTTAAATAAAATTAAAAGTAAAAAATAGATAACAGCAGCATTTCCACCATGTACAGTATATTCCTCTCAATGGGGATTATTTAATACAAAAGACATTTGCAATCATGTACAGTACCACTGAATCTGTAACTCGTCCAAAACATATCTGCTGTCTAAAGCAAACACAGCTTTCATCAGATAAAAGCAAAAAAAATCAGAATAAATATGACTGATCGATATGGTTCTGACAAAGTATAATGAAACAAATCCTCAGGCTCAGGTAAACTTACCAGTATTTTTTGGGGGGCAAAATTTGCTGAAAGTTAACAAAAAAACTTTCTGCTTTGTCTTTTCGATGTCATAATCTTCTCTAATAATATGAGGAAAGATGGACTGTTGTTATTTCTACACCAGGAAAATATAAAGCTCTGACCGGCTGATGAACAACGTCTACAAACTGCTGACTCATGTATCAGACAAGTATCACCAAACATGGAAAATACAACTGAACACATGAAGCAACCCAAACATTGAGGTGTACTGTGTGAATATGGTCTGAACCATGTGTTTGACAGTGGGAGGGACACGCCTTCACCTTTTACTTTTACTCATACATCCACATATTTACAGGGCTGCACAAAATCCTTAAATCAGATGTTTAATGAGGACGACAGAGGACAGAGAAGGATACATCAGCATGTTTACATCAGTTCGCAGCCTGATGATCTCTGAGAGGACGAGACATTAGGTCCATTGATGGACAAATAGAAAGTCTGTGGAGAACTTATTTCTATTTATGTGTCGGTTCTCTCAGTATCATCTGCAGCTGTTCAGCAGGTGTGAGACGACTGTACAGCACCAAGTGGTCCAGCAGATGGCAGCAACAAACAACCATCTGCTTCACATGTGAGGTTTGCAGAAAGACGGCTGCTGTTCTGGTAAACACTCAGTGGGACACTTTGCTCTGTGGGTGGCAGCAGAGGATCAGACAAATGCCAGACTGTGTGTCCAGCAGGGCCTCACATGGTACTCATCTGTCTCCTGCAGATATTTGTGAACTGCTGAGCCTGTGTCACGTAGCGTTATTTCAACATCAGGAAGCCATTAGCCGCAACCATTACCTGCCTTCTTCCCTCTGCAGCTATTTGTCTGTGAATGCACTCACTTATGCCTTTATTCATACTTCTCAGCAGCTAACCCTTTGACAACAGGTGGTCAGATGAAAAGAAAGGTATTTCCAAGGTAGTCATCTCATGGATCGGGCTTTTTTTATTCAGCTAATAGCATTAGCCCGGGTCACTCCTTTTTATCATGTCCTTGAAGTTGTGTGTAATTCAGAAATGTTCTAAAACTTTGTGTCTCTCTCTCACATTGCGACTGCTGTTCACTGGTGCACAAAACCCAGATAAATCTGGCTTCTCATGCTGCCAGTAGTGCACTGTCAACTCCCATGATCCTAAATAGCCATAGTCATAACAATGCCTGCGACCAGCCACAGCACTTCACAGCCATAAAGCTCCCCTGGCATGCTCAATTTATCATACATTTCGCACTTTCACACTGTTCACAGAAAGACCTTCGTGTGGCATTAGTGTTAGTTTGTGAAGAGGCCCTCTGACACCCGGCCTGATGCACCTTCCACGCCTTTCATTCATGCCCAACCTGAAGGGAGAGGCGCGAGCAGAGGACCCCGGCTCACAAATGTGGGCAATTTGGTTTGCGGCTGACACCCGGCGCTCTGAATAAATGATCTAAATGCTCGCCAGAGATTGTTTTGCCACTGCCGCCCCTCAGCAATGACACAGGGGGCTGGGGAGAGGGGGGCAACACACCCCCTGTGGTCCTGTGAAGGCCAGCCAGGATGAATATGAGGAAATGAGGCAGACATCCAGTAAATAATAGTTGCCATTGTGCCCCTCAGCGAGCGGCGGGGCTGGGGGTGGGCTGCAGGGGAGAGGAGGGGGGGAGCACTGCATGATATGCCAGGCCCTGACATGGCACCCAGACCCAGAGCTGTCACCCCTGCGGAAACATCACCCTCGCCCCCACAATTTGTGCACTTAACACTTCAGTTGGCACATGACAGGTGCTTATTTCCCCGCACTGGCTTTTTCCCCTCGCAGTGATGCCTCTGAGCCCAGGGCACACACGGCATCTGGTATGGGTGTCTGTCCACGAAGCCGCTCGCTGTAAAAGCGTGTGACTACACCAGTGATACTTTTCACATCTGCTCACATTGCATTTGCAGCCCACTGAGCATGGCTTCAGCGCGCTCGAACGTGCGTTTGTATGCGAGGGACAGAGGTGTCATGGCTCCACTGGGACGCATCGTGGTAAAACCTACATCAGATCTCTGATGCCCTAATGGGCATCTGTGTTTGCAGACACATAAGACACTCATCATGCCAGTAAAACACGGATTAGGATAAATACTGTACGACCGCTGCTGTGATTTGTATCACTGTGTATCACAAATACAGGAAGCACTTGCACCACAGGACCAGTCCGAGGTCTTATTGCTTTGTTTGGTCGTCACATCATTTTAGATAAGCGTGCAGATTGCATTTTAAGGTCAGAAAAATGTTTTGTGTATTCAGATTGTTCAAAAATATTTGGTCCTTATTTGACATGAAACAGGGCAGGTGCACCGTCTGCAGTTACACGGTTTGTGTCCTAACCACTGCACCACAGGAAGCTTTCTTTTTACCACACATCAAAGGCATCTCCACAAATGAGGTACAGCAGTCAGTGTGACCAAACGTGTTCACACTTTTAGAAGAAAATAATGAAAGATTTACAGGCAAAAATGTCCAATTTCAGCAGTGATAATAAGGATTATCTGATGTATGTGTCCAGTGTGTAACTACACCACAATGTCCAAAGTTTCAGACGGAGTAGGAGAAGACTGATGAGGAAAATCAACAATGACAGGACTAAACCACACTGCACACTGGGACCAGTAACAGTCAGGTTCTGGTGCAGGTCCCAGTGTGCAGTGTGGTTTGGTTCAGGAGTTTTAGTTAGTCTTCGTTTGTCAGACTTAGTCCTGGTCTCAGTGAAAGAAGCAACACTGACGGCTGATGAGAAATGAAGAGTTGACTCCTGGTGGGAAATGCTCTCTTTGCTGTTGTGTCGGCTACACAGCGTCTGTCGTCCTGCGGCTGAGGGTGAGAATTCCTCCAGCAGCTGGACTCTCTCCCTTCACTATAAACATAAGCTGCTATTGGGTATTTGTTAAAGTGTCAGATGCTGTGCTATGTTTCATTATTACTTTTCAGCTGGTCTGTCACAATGCACATGTCTGAAGAACATGGTTGGAAAAATGGTTTGATGTCCAATGCATGATATTACACATGAATGTTGAAAAGAAATGAAGCAAGTGCAGCAACAAAGTGTTCAGTGAGTAAACAGTCAGTCTGTCCTGCAGCTGAAAATGATCTTCTGTTATGGTGACAAACATTTATGAAGGGATCACCAAAGATTGTTTCCTGTAAAATATGTGTTCTTGTGTGTATAGTTTCACAATGCTGCCCAATGATGAGATGAAATACTCCTGTTGAACATACACCACTGCTCTGACATTTTCATACGGACCCGAGCTGCTGGCATAATAATCCCAGTTGAGAATGAACGAGTCAGTTCATCTTCTCCTCAGCAACTACTGAGTCAAACCTACATGTTAGACACAAGTGAATTCAACAAAACAACAGAGGTCACAGGTTTCTTATCAGGACTGAATTACAGCCTGTTTTTGATGAGTGTAAATCCTCCAGTAGCAGCTGAGGCCTTCATCCACCTCAGATTCAAAGGGTTTACAGCCTCTATCTGAGGCTCTGCTGGTTTCAGAGGCAGAACTTTATTTCTGTGTTAGATCAGTGACATTAGTCAGATTTTAGCAGGAAACCTCCTCTGATGTTTAAGAATGGATCAGACTGGACTTCCCAGCCTCTACTTGTTTGTATTGTTGATTAGACGATTATTTATTTTTGTTTCATTTTTAAATTGGCACAGTTTTACTAACATGAAGTTGTGAAGTTATGTAAAATGGCTTCATCCTAACTGTAAGTAGTGGAGCTGTGGTTGCTTAAGTTACTGCGAATACTGCTTCCCCGATGCAGTAGTAAGCTGTTTGGCCTTGAAAGTACCCACTCTCCCCTGTGTTATAAATAATTGAATGTCCTGTTGAGACTGGCTCTTACCTTGGTGCCCTAAATGACTTTCCAGGATATTGTAATCACACTTGTCATGTTTAAGTCCTTTACTTCTTGTAGTCAAAGTCACGGTTTCATCCTTCACTCTCAAATCCCAGCGCTGTGGTTGACAATTCAAAAACAGAAGTGGGACTACTCCACTTTCTGTCCTTGTCAATCACAAGGAGCCTGACTCTTTTTCCTGCAGGCCACAGTCAAGACTGCAGGGAATGATTGTCAGGTGGCATTACTGTCCCACGAACGCTGCTAAAAGCCAGCTTTTTTACATTACAAAAAAAATCAGTGATGCATTATTTAACACAGAGATCAGGCACAATTTCTGAAGGAAACTTGAGTTCTAAAACGGACGGTTGCAGCCGAGACTCCAGGGTGATGGTGAGGCGACTGTGAGGCAGTGTGACAGCAATGCTTCAGCTCCTCCACACACACACACACACACACACACACACGCACACACACACACGCACACACACACACACGCA
>OOFC01038413.1:1867-19005 GCA_900323345.1 Pseudochromis fuscus
GTCCCTGTCCCTGTCTCTGTCCCTGTCTCTGTCTGTCCCTGTCCCTGTCTCTGTCCCTGTCTCTGTCTCTGTCCCTGTCTCTGTCTGTCTCTCTCTCTCTCTCTCTCCCTCTCTCTGTCTCTGTCTCTGTCTGTCTCTGTCTGTCTCTCTGTCTCTCTCTGTCCCTCCCTCTGTGTCTCTGCCTGTCCCTGTCTCTGTGTCTCTGTCTCTGTCTGTCTCTGTCTCTGTCTGTCCCTGCCTCTGTCTGTCTCTGTCTCTCTCTGTCCCTGCCTCTGTGTGTCTCTGTCTCCGTCTCTGTCTGTCTCTGTCTCTCTCTGTCCCTGCCTCTGTGTGTCTCTGTCTCCGTCTCTGTCTGTCTCTGTCTTCTGGAGCACTGATGTGATCAAGCTGTGTGTGTGTGTGTGTGTGTGTGTGTGTGTGTGTGTGTGTCAGTGTGTGATGAGCCTGACGTGTCTGTGAACTGGATGGTTTCATGTTTCCTGTTGGAGCCTGATTTGTACCAATGACTGGAAATGTAAGAACGACCTGAACTGTTATAAAAAAGTATAAATAAAACCCACAATGTAATAACTGGTCGATGATGTAACAACAGTGCTGAGCCTGACAAACCACTACTCCTGTGTATCATGTGTTTCTCCATCAGTGACCTGTTAATGTCCTGTGTGTTATCTTCTCCTTCACCTTCACAGAACAGTCGACTGTAAATGACTCAGGCAACAGAAATCATACATTAATACCATGGACTGTCTACAGATATATAAACTAATGGTCCAAACTTTACCAACTCATTCTTTCAGTGTTACTGAAATTCAAGCAGTTTAAACTGAAACTGAACAAAGGAAAACTTTAGGTCACAGTTCTTCAGAAGTCTTTTGAAAATATATATGTACACTCTACCTTGACCCCCTTTAATCCATAAATGATTGGCTCATAGTTTTTTTGCCCCATAATGTAATAACTTTTCTCTCTGTGGTGATTTACAGCTGTGATGCAGTCCAACAAAGAACATATTGATCATTGGTGTCATTAATGTATATTACCATGAAAAACACGAAATAAAAGGAGGTGAAGCAGAATTTCTTATGTGATGAATAAATGTTTTTTCCCACGTAGTATTTCACACACTGACCTGTCACAGTGTTTAGGGAGCAGCAGCGGCACCATCCCACAAACATCATTAGTTCCTTCAATGTGAATTTTTACATCCTATCAATAAGATAAATGTATGAATGATAAACAAGTCATTACTGTTGGAGGAAAAGAAACTTTTATGGACCATTTGTTGCATTTAATCAACATTAAGCCTTCAGAGCTCAGAGCGTGAATCAGCCCCATCTGCTCCTGTTACTGAGAGCTCTGACAGACTGAGGAGGAGGAGTGTTACTAACAGTTATTTGCAGCGTTGCTCTCTGACAGATCTGTAACAATAACATCAAGTATTAATGGAAGTAATGTGTAATATTAAACCACTGGAAGATGTCATACACAGAGGCCTCAGGCAGCAACATCTGAGGAAATTACTCTTAGATTTTCTCTGAAATGTTTGTGGCAAGAGAAAAAGAAAATGAACATTTGACCTGTGATCCAGGTGTGCTGCATGATGACTCCCACTTGATCATAAAGTGGAGCCGTGGGGCTGATTGTCTGTTATTAGCACAGGTAGCACCCCCTAAACACGTTGTAAGGGCAGGTGTGTGTTCAGTGCAAATACTCTGGGAGATGCTGAAGGACAAAGAAGAAGAAGAAGAAGAAGAAGAAGTTCAGATTGATTGTTAAATTATTGTTTCTCAGCAATGACTTTTGAAACATGACTAGTTTTTTAGAAGGATAAAGCATCAGCAGCTTCAGAAAACTTTCATGAAAAGATGAATCTTCAGTTTTTCCTTCAGGACTCCTGGTATGACAGTGATAGCAGAGGAACAATGTGTATGATGATTGTTCGTCTCCAGCCACAGTCTGTGTGTAGAGTGGATGAAGCTGACACAACGTCAGCTGTTGCTCTGTGGACTTTGGGAGTTTGGTATCTGAATGTGGCCATGTTGGTTAGTTGGAGCCAGAAGTGACCATATTTGGATATGAGGGGAGTGAGGAGGCAGGTCTGACCTTTGACCCTGAGGACAGTGTCCAATGTGTGTGAGACTCGAGTTCAGTGCAGGTCTCATTGGTCTCACTGGGTCTAATTTTATCCTCATATCTCCTTCATGGTGACATGATTTCCAGATGGACCACCTGTCAATCACACTAACCCCGCCCCTAACTCCTCCCACCAGATCTCTGAGCAGAAGATTTGATGACATCAGAATGACTTGTGGAGAAAAGTGCTGACTGAATATTTCAGGATTAAAATGAGGATTTTGAATTGAACTCAGTTGGAGTCAGCACCTAGTGGCTGTTGGTGGTATTACACCTTTGTGCACTTCCTTATTTTGATCCCTGGGTGTTCTTCCATTTCTCTAAACAGTGTGTGGTTCTTTGTTGGGAGCTCATGTCCTTTAATGTGAGGTGAGGTCTGACTGATAAACACAGCTCAGAGTTGATCTGAACAACTGATGACAACATGAATGCACACAGTGTCCTCACGGTGAAGCTGCACAGATTCATTTCCAGTCTGCTGACAACATTGTGTAGACCTTTTAGAAGTGTCTGTACAGTGTGTTACTGTGATAACGTCTACAGACACAGGGGCCTCCTCGTGTTGGTTCAGTTATTCATGCAGCAGTAAAAACAGATTTATTAAAAGCAAAAGGGGCAATTTCCTGTTATGCTGCTGTGCACTTCACTGAGTGACTGAACAACTAAAACAGAGAATTACACAGTTATGTGTAATATAATTGTGAGTGATTTGTGCGACTAAATAATCTCGTGATGCTGAGTGTATAATTTGTTCCCAGTTCACACTGACACTTCCACCTTCTTCTTCTGTTTTTAGTATTTTGTTGTTGTTTTGTTTTTTCATTGTTTAGTTGAATAAATAAGAATTATACAAACTTACAATACAAGAAGTGAGCACATGCACTGTAGCAGTGGTTAACACACGTGTCCCTATCAACTCTGATGCTACCAGATAGCAGGAAAATCTTTTTTCACTCTGAATGTGGAAGCTTGTACAGAGAGCAGCTGGAGAGATGAAGGATTCATTCAAGTGTCCGTCACATGTGACTCTCCAAGTGTAACTGCTAATCATGCATGTTGGAAGCACAGAAGAAAACCAGCCTGATCCCAAATAAGCCGAGAGAGGAAGTCGTAGCATGTGTGAGCCGACCTCAAGTGGTTCTGGTGTCAAACCTGATGAGAGTCAGTCACGTAGTTCTGCCTCATTTACTGGAGTCCTGTTACTCCAAAGTACAGAGGCCGAGTCCTGGTGCTGAGGTTTACCTGCGTGTGTGTGTGTGTGTGTGTGTGTGTGTGTGAGAGAGAGAGAGGTTTTTTTTCACATGGGGTTTCTCAGCACATTTGGTCCACATATGGCCTGAAGGTGCTCTGCCCCCCCACCCCCACCCTGTACCACCCACCAGTCACACACACTCACACACAGCACCCCGCCACACACACCTCCCACAGAGTCCAAACAAACCCTCTCCAGCTTTGTTCAAACTATTCACTGATTTATTGTATTGAAGCTGCACTGATCAATATGTTCCTGTCAGCAGAGAGTCAGAGGAGCATGTATGGATGAGGGACACTGTGCTCACACACTGAGCTTCACAATCACCTCTTTTCAAACCAAGTCAGGCTTAGTTTTACCTCTGATGCTCATTTCTCATCTTTATATTTACATTTTAATGAGAGCAGATCTGAACTCCAGGCTCACACACATTGGGTGGTGTCCTTTTATTCAAGGGTTGGACCCACCTCCTCACTCCTCCCCTCATATCCAAATATGGTCACTTCTTCTTCCAAACCACCAACATGGCCACGTTCAGATACCAGACTCTTGGATCAGAATGTCCACAAACCAACGGCTGACATCATGTTAGCATCATCCATTCTGCAGTATGTTCAGTCTATGACGAGAAGCAACAGGTTTAACTTCAAGGAAGAATTAGTTTGGATTTTTTTGGTAGAACCTGAGCTGGGTGGGACTTTCAGACACAGTGTCACAGATGTCAGCTGTCAGATATCTCACATATGTCTGAGACATCAGGTCCTGATGCAGGATGTAAAACACTGACACATTTTCTTTTATGTTTGTTCATGTCCACAGTTTGTGGTGATATTGTTTCCCACAGATCTCTGGGGTTCTCCAGTGTTTGTTTCTTATCTTTGTTCTTCTAAAAAAGTAACATGCTCCATGTGGTCTGACAGGACCTCTGTCAACGCCACACCGACAGGACTTTCTGTGGTCCTCAGCTCTACCTGTGAGACCACTATGTTCTCTGTCAGACTATTTCCTTTGGATTTTAGTGCCTGTGCTGACTCAGCATTTCCAGCATCATTCATAATCCATCACTGCTGTTTTGATTCTCTGTGGAAAATTATGTTTGAACTGATTTAATAGAATCTCAATTTCATGGCTGCTTAAGTTTTCTGGCTTACAACTTTGAACATTTTCTGTGGCATCTGTCCAGCTCCACAGCACAACACCTGCCCCCATGTAGTGTTATACTAACAGTCAGCCACACCCCCCACTCATGACCCAGTGGGATCATCACTGAGGACACCTGGGTGATGAGAGCACATTCAGAGGGTAATTTGAAGAATCTGAAATTTAATCTGAAAATGTTCCATAAAGTTGAAAGATTGCAGCTGTAACAAACTGAGTATGTCTGAACAAAGCCATAAATAAGACTGATGCAAAAGAAGAATTACAACTCACATGAACAGCTCAATGTAAAAACAATCTGTCATTTACTGTGACAGAAAAGGGCTGGAGTCATTCTACCTGTCCTGGTCCTGGTCCTCAGTATATAAGCTGACAGTCCTCCCTCTACACAGGTGGCTCATGTTATTTTCCTTCATTCTACTTTGAGCAGCACCGTGAGTCATGGTCCGTCTCAAGCCCCGTCAAACTCAGCGCCTGGAAACCAAGCAAACAGCTCAGTAGTAAAAGGGGATTTAGTGGTAACAATAGCAAACCATATGTTTCTGCTCCTCATCCATCATGGCTGACACCAGCACAGTGACAGAGCCACACACACTGTCCACAGCAAGGCACCCCACAGGGTCCATCCTCTGTGTGTGTGTGTGTGTGTGTGTGTCATTCAATCACTGAGCTAGTAGGTACACATACTGTACATGACTAGCTAGTGTGAACTTGATGTTGTTTGCTTTGGGAAATGTAAGGTTTCCATTCACACCTTCACTGTAACGCAGGCCTGAGAGTATACGTGTGTGTGTGTGTGTGTGTGTGTGTGTGTGTGTTTTCACATACTGACAGGTGGTGAAAGGCCATGCAAGGCTGCCTGAGGGATGTATACAGAAACACAGCACTGAGGTACTCCACACACACACACACACACACACACAGAGTCAGTCAGTCAGTCTAATCACCTTGGTTACTGCACAGGTGAGAATGAAACCCCACACACTCAGACAGGTCACATGGGGTGTTTCTGTTGAAAAGGTTCCTTCACTTGAACTCAGACAAGCCTTCACTAGTCACCCTGTGGACTGTGTGTTTGGATTTGAACCCACGTCAAGGACAAAGTTCTTCCAGCTGATTAACACCGTCTGGGACATATTTGAGGTTTTCAGGTAAAAACTAACTGTGGTGTTTCTAAAACTGTCTTCAAACTGTTACATTGATGTGCTGTTCATGGCGATGGAGTCTTTATTCAGCTGAACATGTACTGAAGCACGATACGATAGTTTCAACTTTAGACCCTGAGTCAAAGGGCAAATTCGAATGTAATAAAAACTTTTTGCATCGACTCCCCAACTTTTTAAAATTGGATTTAAATCCACCAACCTGACCAGAATGGAGGCGAAATTTGGTTCGAAAAATTCAGTTGAAAAAGTTTTAACTTGAGCAACAAGTTAGCATCATGTGGTATCACTGATTCCCTGACGTCAACAAACTGCAGTGGAGGAGGAGCTTATCTTTGTCCATCCAGATCTTCATGACATGACTTTAACTCTGCACCAAGAAGCAGTGTTAGCAGATTGGATAAGCAGATACAGAAGATGGTTGGAAGACGTAATGACAAAACCATCTATGAACAGAACCTCCTCCATTCATAATGTGTTTTGTTCCTGGATTCATTATACAGAATAACATCATGGAGTCAGTTTGATGCTAAGGCTAAAAGTTTCTTTGAACTGATCTGAAGAGTCGAAGACCTGGACCTTCAAACAGGATTCATCACATCACAAAGCCAGTCCTGGTTCAGAGGATTGGTGTGAAGTTGAAAGTTAAAACCCAATGATGCTTTGTCTATTGGAAAACATGTCACACCATCAGTTTAAAAAGCTAATTGTTTGTTTGTAGTGATAAAATGCTCACACATCATGAATGCAAGAAAACATCCTTAACTATCAAGTCAGTTATGTGACGACCCCACCACTGTCCCTGGGTTTCTTCATCACAGTCTGGAGCCGGGACAGTCATCACTGATTTTCTGTGCTTCAGCAGCAACAACATGGTAGTGATGTGACTTCAGCTGCATGAACTTCATCCCATCCAAACATCAGCGTTTTTCATTTGACATGTGACCAGTTGTAACAATGTTTTCAGTGACAGGCTGATATCTGCTCCCTGTACAGTTTTAATTCAGACCCACACATCACACACACATCACACACACATCACACACACCCTCTCCCAGGCAGGCATCTGTAAAGTTGTGTCATAATGGAAATGAAACAACACTCAGTTAGCAGACAGAGACCTAATGGAAAACAACAACACTGAATTTATCATGGTCTCTAATGACATCAACTCCCACAATGGATCTTTGTGCTGGAGCTGGGAGCCAGTTGGCTGGTCGGTGACGGATGGAGCCTCCGGCCTGGAGGTTCATGCTGGAGTCTGACTGCAGACAACAGACTCTCTCAACAGAAGCTTCATTCTTCCACTGCTGCTCAGTGAGCTGCTGCTGCTGCTGCTGCTGTGGGCAGATGTCATTGTTACTGTGTCTGGTGATTTCCTAATAAGCGTGAAATACAAAGTACTCACAGACAAATTTATTTTTTCAATAAAGATCTGAGATCCAAGGGAAGATTTTCTGTCTTATCTTCCTCATCCTGCTAAATGTTTATCACAGAACATATACTGTAAGTTTAACACTCCATCCAGATCCAGTTCAATCATCTAATTACTGAATTTCAAACTCCAATCCTTCCAACTCCTCATCACTGACAAAGCAGCGTGGAGTAAAGTCTTACTCCCCAGCACTGAAACACAGATTTATGAAGAAAGGAACTGAATTGAAATGTCCAAAGCTAACAACCCGTTCTGGTTGGGACAGAGTGGTGGTGGTGGTGGTGGTGGTACAGCATCAAAAGAGGGGAATTCCTTTTTTAAAATGATTTCCAAAGTCTGGCCAACCCTTAAAAATGTTGTGGTAGAACAATGAGAAGGTTGCTTCAGACTGAGATGGGCTGTATCCTCTCCCACTGAACCTTAACGTAATGGTGGACTGGTAGCTTTCCATTTGAAAAGGATTCATCTGGCTGACCTTCAGGAGGAGGTCATGGACTCTGCCGGGGGCTGCACACAGTGGCTGTAACTGCAGGCTGCCACTCAGCACCTCTGTCAGGATCCAGAATCTCAGGTCAGGTACTACGGACTGCACAGTCCTTTAAACAGGGTCCAGTCCTGGACAGGTCACACCATGCTTCACTACCAATCTACTGATGCAGCAGAAACTACCAACCAAAGGTCCAACTCTGTTGCCCACCAGCTGGTCTCTAACTGTGTCTGCTGCTGCTCAGCAGGCTGTGGGACGTAGGTTCATCAGTAGACTGAATCTGCTGCTCTGACAGGGACCAGGACACATTCTTGCACCTAAGATGTAACCTGCAGCGCAAAACACTGCAGTTCCACAAATGTCCACTCGAGGCTCAAAAAGCAAGTAAATACAGTACAGTATATAGTGAATTTACAGCAAGTAAATTCACTATATAAATACAGAAGTGCATAGAACTGCCATACTACCAATGACCACTAGAGGCTGGCTCCAAAAAACTCTGCCTCCAACTGACTTCAATTAAAATATCCTCATCTTCAATCCTGAAGTATTCAGTTGATACATTTTCTCCACAAGTCATTTTAATGTCATTAGATAAAGTCCACCTTCATCTCAGAGATCTGGTGGGAGGAGTTAGGGGCGGGGTTAGTCTGATCGACAGCTCTGGTCCAATGATTTGCAGGTGGTTTCAAGGCTCTTTCACTGATGAACTCAAGTCTCATCCACATTGGACAGTGTCTTCAGGTTCAAGGCTCAGACCCGCCTCCTCACTCCTCCTTTCATGACCAAATATGGTCACTTCCTGCTCCAAACAAGGTCAGAGTCAAATACCAAACTCCTGGCTTCAGAATGTGAGTCCTCAAACCAACGCGTGACGCCATGTTGGCTTGGTCCATGTTTTAGATACAGTCTACAATCCTCCAAACACTGTTCTAGTCTCTGTGGCTAATGTCCATGTTCATGACAACTGTAGCGTTACATTTATGAAGGAATCACCTGTTCAAGTTGTATCAAGGCTGGAAGTCCTGCACAATTAAGGGCGTGGCAGCTTAGAGCTGCAGTCAGATCCACCCCCTCGCTCCCCTCAGCTCCTCCCTCTTGTCCAAATATGGTAATTTCTCGTTAATACTAAAATTAATCTTATAATTAACCAAGATTAATTAATCTATAATTAATTAATTTAGAAAATTACAGCATGTTCAAGAACTGCAAGTTTATTCATTTGATTTCAGGAACATTTATTAAATGTTTAAAAAAAGACTTTAGAAAATATCAAGTTGAGATGAATCAACATCGAGCTGCTTAAAAAGACACTAGTTAAGGTCTGACTCATGGTGTATTATTAAGGACATGACATCACAGCAGGGAATGAACTGGAAAAGGTAAAGATTGGAGACAGCAGTTTGTCATACAACATTAGATTTGCTGTTATGCTGAGTAGAGTGAACAACATTACAATAGATAGATAGATAGATAGATAAAAACTTTACAATGTAACATTATTCTGTAAGAAAACAAGATCAAACAAAGCAGGTGCTACATGTTTCTCTTATGTAAAACTACAATATGTAATAGATCAGCAGATTATTACTTCTCATACAGTGATAAGATGTTACATTAGTGTAGATGATGTCAGAGGATATTGGATGTCAGTGGCTAATGGAGTACATTGCAGTACCATGTCATATGTTTAGCTCAAAGGACTCTCTATCCCAGAGGACCTCAGTACATCTGTATGAATACATGATTCATGCCTCTCTCCGTGGCCCCTCACTATTCATGCCGCCGACAGCATGATGTAGCCACATGGGGCCAAAGTGCTGACTCCAGCCCCTGACATCCTCCTCGCTCACGACCTCTGACCCACTACAAAAGAGGGTGTCTCCCTGGACAGAGATTTTCCTGCTGTTTGACGGCTGTGCAGCACAAAAAGCCGCCTGGCCCTGTGGACACGGGCATTAATGAGGACAATGAGGGGACAGACTGGGAGGCCCCCCATGGAAAACAACACTTCCTGCTGCTGGATGGGTACGATGGTTAATCACCGTATCTCTCTGTGTTTAATATGAATCTCTGATGCTGCAACATTGGAAAGATGCAGATCACTATGTCTGTGTTACAATGCAGTCATTTGACATGTTCACTATTTGCAGTAGAAACCTCAGGCTGAGGATTCTGCTCTGACTTAATGTAACTACTGTAACTGAGGTTGCTTCAGTATTGAGGACCCACAGCTCATTTATTTGACAGTCACAATCTGCAATTACAAACTTATTCAACATGTTATTTTACAGGACCCTTCAGTAAAGTTCAACTTGAAACTCAGATACCGTATAGGGACTGGGACTGGGTGGATATTAGTGGTTATATGTAGTGGTGGACAAAGTATTCACATCCTTTAGTAGAGTAAAAATACTCAGAGCACACTGTAAAAAATCTTCTTTTGAAAACATTACTTCAGGAAAAGTATGAGCTGTAATAGATGGAAGTGGAGCTCCTTTTGAACCAGTTTGTATCCAACACTAACTGATGATTATTCTCTACTGGAAAAATCTTTCTTTTATTTTCTCTGTTAATCAATTCATTGTTTGGTTTGTAAAAATGATGAAGGTTAACTAATCACTAATTAAACTGTACTCATTTAAAATGCTGGGAAGTTCAGTTTATAACAGAACTTGCTCATATATTTACATTGTAAAGTTACTGAAGCTTTAAGAAGAAGAGACAATACAAGAAGTTAAATGAAGACAGGACTGGGCTAAAAATACTGTTTGAACACTGATGCAGTTTTATTATTTTATTCTCATCTAACTAAAAGAAGACGTCTGTCCTCTGCTGTGACTTTCTAAACTTACAATAAATTACTTTATTAATAAATCTCAAGATGACTACATGAGACCAAGACTGCAGGTGAATGTTGAACACTGACATTTTGCTACTGCATGCTGCATCATAGTCAGTCTAACAAAGTACTCAGTTTATCTCCACTAAAACCTGATCTGTGGCAGTGTGGAGAAGCTTTAAGGCAGTTAATAAGTTAAAATATTGAGATAAAAAACAAAACAAAAAAACACTATTAACTGAAATTAAAATCAAGCACAGTCCTGGTGCAGCTTCTGTTTCAATGACTGCACTTACACATGTGTATCACAAAACATAAATCACTGACTGACTTAAAACAGAGGTGTACACATTTAATGACAGTAACACTGAACACACTTTCTCCTCAGACTGACACACTTCACTGATCATCTGATGTCATAAAGCTGCAGTCTGCCCAGTTTGGAGCTGTATTCATCTGTAAACCCTCCACTGATAAAGCACTGCGACATGACACTTCCTGTTTAGTACTGTGGAGAAACGTGCACTGACGGTGTGCCCTGCCTCCTTGTGTCTCCTCAGGTGTCCAGACCTGCAGGTATGAGTGTTTCCTGTGTGTTAGGGTGCACCATGTTTCCAAGCATCATCGCACTGGGATATTTTGATCACAGACTGTGTATGAAATGTATGAAGCTAATGTGACGTCACCCGTTGGTTTGTGGACGTGTTTTGGAGCCAGGAGTTTGGTATTTGTTCATGTTGGTTGTTAGGAGCCAGAAGTGACCATATTTGGATATGAGGGGAGGAGTGAGGAGGCGGGTCTGACCCATGAACCTGAGGACAGTGCCCATTGTGTATGAGACCTGTCACTCAGCCTAACCCCGCCCCTAACTCCTCCCACCAGGTCTCTGAGAAGTGCTGACTTCTAATGACTTCAGACTGACTTGTGGAAAAGATGTATTGACTGAATATTTCAGGATTGAAAAGGACTGTTCTTGAATTGAAGTCAATCAACCAATCAACCAATCAATCAATCAATCAATCAATCTTTATTAATAAACCACATTTAAAACAACAGACGTTGACCAAAGTGCTGTACACTAATAAACAGGTACTAAAATCTACACAAGCAGCATGAAATAAAGATGCAGTAAAATAAATAAAATACCTAAATGACAAGTTCTCAGTTTTGAGTCATTTGGAGCCAGAGTGTTTTGGGAGCCAGCATCTAGTGGTTGTTGGTGGTATTGCACCTTTTTGCACTTCTGCATTGGCTTTATTGAGATAAATTCCAGCTTCCATTTGACTGAATGGGAATTAACTGATGTGAAAATGGATGGGATCACTGCTTAAACTCTTGCTCCTAAACATATGATTTACCTTGTCTGCTTACAATCTGTATTTGCCTGTGGATGAAGTGCTACTTACTTTGAGACTTTGACACTGGACATCACATCATCATTCATGTTCTGTTTAGGTTACAAAGACACTTTAGCTGATGAAAAGTAGAAGCTCAGAAAAAGGGAAGATCACCACCTCACCTCTTCTGCTCTGCTTTCTGTGCATATTTTTTATTTAACCAAACTACACACGAAAAATGTTAATTAACACAGAACTGGGTCGATATTGGACAAACTGCATGTTGGGTAAAATTAACCCATTAAGAAAGGCTGTTGTTACCCCGCATTTCATTGTTTTTAAACATCATTTTGTTTTTTCTGAAAATCACTTTGAGTAAAGACTAAAAAAATGTAAAAACGATGAAACGTTGGGTAAAAACAGTCCCATCATGTAGTTAGTCCAATATTTACCCAGGTCTGGGTGAAACAACACAACAATTTTTAGTGTGTAAGTTGTGAACCCTTACTATAAAACCATGAATACAGCTTCATATTTCCTGAGTGGACATGTTTTGTTTGAAAACTTTTCACCTCTGCAGCTGTGATTTGTAAAAAAAAATCGTGAATCTGGACCTCATTATGTTTCAAAGCATCTGAACTGTCACACACAGTCATGGAGTGGGTGGAGAAAATTAGTAATTAAGTTTGAAAAGGAAAAACAAGTACAACTGTTTATTTGTTGTGTATTTGTATTTGAATCCACTGTGAAGTCCGCACAGTTTCAGCATCTTAGTTTGCCGTGCTCCATTCTGCGCATGCGCAGTGCGGTCAGGACGCAGCACCGGGGCAGCGGACGCACAGAGAGAGAGAGAGAGAGAGAGAGCGAGAGAGAGAGAGACCAGGGTCCATGGAGCAGCATGTCACAGCAACACTGTCTTCTCTGTCTTCTTGTCCACGATGCACTTTAGGATTTCAATAAGATGCGTGTGTGTTTCCAGATCATCAGTTTCCTCCTCGGCGTAAACTTTCACCTCCAGCCGCTGCGAGCTCAGGGTGAGTCTGTCTGTCTGTCTGTCTGTCTGTGGTGTTGAACTCTGCTGTCTGTGCTGCTGTCTGTGCTGCTGTCATGTTCTCCTCACAAAGTACCGAGGACTGTGCACGTGCAGCCTGATGTCCTCTGTACTCATACACCGGGAATAACTTGTTGATTCAGCCGCAGCTGGCATCCTGTCGGCCGACAGACTTCACTCTGTGTGCTGAAGACGACACGCCAAACTCCATTCACAACTTCTACAATTTAATATCCCCGTGTGTGTTAGTGAGCGTGGTCACCTCACACACTTATGAGTCAGTAGTTATTTTAATCGCAAAAGTCTTCTGGTAAATTCGGGCAGGGAAATGTTACAGAAAGTAGTAGTTTTTTCCTTAAAACCTGGAGGTTTGTGCTTATTCCCACTGCTAGCTACCGCCCACCACGGACTGTGGAAGAGGGAATATTATGGGAATAACGGGATGAAACTTACCAAAAAGTTGCAGTGTTAATGTTTTTGGTGAGTTTGTCATACGCCGAGTTGACAGGCGTCTCTTCAACATTTACAAGAAGTTATAAAAGTGAATTATTGATGTGTAGGTTTGACTAAAGTTAAAGTAGTAGATGGATCAAGGGAATGAATGTTAGCATGACGGTCTGAGTCCGGGGGAGCGTACGGGGGTTAGCATCCTGTCCAAGGACCAGAAAGTCTTCGAAGTTTTACCAACTAACAGCAGGAACATGTCTCTTTGAGTTTATTCCTGCTGTAAGTAGTTTGAACTTTGATACAATGTTACTGAAAGTGAATTTGTTCGGTTAAGTGTGTGAGAAAGTAGCCGCGGGTAGGAAGGAAACGGGAAACATAGCGGATCGGGGGGAAAGTTAAATGGGACCGTTACTGCGACCGCCCCGAACCTCATCAACAATTCAACACTTTGAAAAACTGTTGCTGGATTGTAAACGGACATAACTTTCAGACATACTTCTTTATTTGTTTGACACACCAGCAGACGCCGTTCTTCAATTCGGCGTCCACAAATACCCTCAAAACATACCCACTTTAATTAAAAACTTAATTTTCCAGCTGGTTGGCGCGTTGTTCCCACAGCATTCCTTCTCCAACACACTCCCCTCAAACACCGTTACTTTAATTCCAACCACGCGCGTAAAGGTGAACTGTCTGTGTGTGTGTGTGTGTAATTTATGTTTTTCTTGAGTCGTGTTTATTGGTTGAGAGAGAATAAAAGTGTGAATGAATGGGTAGTGTATTAGTTTGTCAGGGTGCTAATGAATTCCGTGTTACTACAGTGAGACAAACAGAGGTGAGTGCAGGACAACTGGCCTTGAATTTGCTTTCACTTGTTAATTGGCTGAGTAAACACGGAGCTGCCACTTTGTACTGTGTTGTTACATTTCTTTTGGTGAGGAGGCCTTCAGCTGTTGTCACACTTTAACATCACGGAGCATCAAGGCTCCCTTATCTGAGGGGCTCTGTGGGCAGGGTTATAAATTGGTCTAACATGCTGGTGGGTAGGTCTTTGATGTTCGCTGCACATGGGTGCAGGATGTGGATTTGCTCTGGCTAAATATCACTTTGTACATTTTTTTTTTCGTTCCCCGACACATCTGTCCAGAACATGAAAGAAACACAACTCTTAGATCCTCATTTGGGGTGCACATTGTCTCCCACAGGCTTGTGACAGTAAGAAGCGTCTCAGAAAATCAGAAAAGGTGTGATAAATGGCGCCATGTGGGAGGACGAAGGCTGGTTTGGGCTTCAGGAGACGGTTTCCTCCTTCCACATCGTGTGCAGATTCCATACATTTTTGTCCTGCGTGGAGTTTTTTGAAGAACTTGTCTCCTTCGTTTCTTTCATGTTGCGATTCGGTTGTGGAGGCTAGCCGTGAGAGAATGCATCTGGAACCAATTTGGCTGTACAAAGCAGAAGGGGGAGAGGAGGGGGGAGGGAGGGGAGACGTGAACGGCAGCCCTCTTTCTTTCCATGTCCACTGAGCAGACACGGGCCTGAGTCCCACAAACCTAATTATAGTTTAGTGAACACAAGATTAAAGTGCAGCACACAGAGCTGAATGTGTCGACCATCGCCTGCTGTAGTGATTGTTGAATTCACCATGAAATATAATGTTTGTTTCCAAGCAACAGGCTGTTGCTATAGTGTATCAGTACATCAGGGTGAATGAGAAGTTTCTATGATAGAAAATACATAAGTCAAAAATTATCACTATTATCAGAGGGATCCTCAACAGCTGGACTTTAATAGTTTGAATTTCACCCAGATGTTTTCCCTGGACACTCTCTGTTCAGTGTACTCTGAAAAATATACAGAAGACAAAACAAAAAACTCAAAAGCAGAAATATGATATAATAATAATAATATAATAATAATAATATTAACAACTTTCAAAAGTACAGTTATTTTCCGAAATGTAATTCATATCTATCTTGTAAAGTTACATTTAGGCTACATCATTTTTTTAATCTTCTAAATGTTAAAGTATTTTTCGCATGTGTCAAAACTATAAAACTGATAAAAAAATCCATTTACTCTGTGTTTTTGTTGTAAAAAGCTGTATAATTACACCAGATATTTGTCAGTTAACATACAAATCAATGTAAAATCACAGCATCAATGCATCTTTTACAGTAAAACATCATCAGTTATATCAGACTGGTATTGTAAATGTATTTACAATATCAAAGGTAAATTTTATATATTAAATAAAAATGTATTTTGTTAACTAATGATAGGTGTGTGTAGTGTGCAGACAGAAGTGTTTGTCTGCACAGTAAAACTCTCCATCACGTTAATACCTGTATGATTAATTTCCTTTGATTAAGGTTTGATGGGTGCTCTGTGTTCCTTCTTCTTCTGCAGCAGCACCACAGCACTTGACTGGAGAACTAGTGCCACCTACTGCTTATCTCCATAGACCCCACTGTTGATATTTGCATCACAGTTTTGGTTGGAAACACATTAATTTTGCATAATTTCTACAACACATGTATGGAAACCCAGTTATTGACAGTTAGACAAGAAGCTGAAGATGGTTCCTCTGATCCTCAGAGGAGACCACAGGATCCTGCTCATCATAATGCTAATACTAGGAGAGAGTGGTTCTGTGCAGTGTTTTAAATGATAAACATGAACTGGCTTTATTAAGGAGAGTCCACCTGTTGCTATGGTAACTACGCACAAAGATGGAGAGGACTTCAAAATGCTGAGGTGAAAGTTGCTAAGGTAGAAATGAGTTTTGTCACTGTTGACCAACAATAATGTGACTCCAACAACATGAGCACCAGTTGGTATGTTGTAAAAAACAGAAACCTTTCTTTCCTGTAAACACGATATTTTCAGGCTGTAATGACACATTTTTAGATTTTTACAAGAAAATGTTGTTGTTGTAAAAAGTTACAGTATCTTTTGTCCTGATGTCATGCTTGTTATTTTCTCAGAAACAACTTTCACATGGTGTTAAAACAACGTCCAGCTTCATCTAAACACACACTTTGTTCCAAGAATAATAAAAAACCCTCATATTGTTTTGTAGCCAGTGTAGACAGCACTCGCTCTGTCTTCTGGTTTTAACACCATATGGACAATAAATAATAGACCGAGTTATGATGCTATGAGAAAAAAACACAGTGAAACACCAAGACTGTCTCATGACGCAACAGCAGAAAATGTTGCTGTCACACACACACACACACACACACACACACACAAACGGCTCGGTGATGAAAAAGTGTCCCGATAGTGTCACAAATATTTAATTGTAACATCTACAAACAGGATCAATAGAGACTATATCAATACATTAAAAACAAAGTTGATGTGTTTTTAACTAAAGGAGTGTGGTAACAGTGGTGTGTGTGGTTCACGGTGACAACATATTACTTTTCACAGGACTTAGAGCTGTGTTGTGTTTTATATGTTGTTGTGTTTTCCAGCTACACATGGTGTACAGGTGCAGTATGAGTGTCGATCTAAACTATAGTTATAGTTGTAGTGGGTGAGTTTGATTGACAGTGTATGAGATGCAGTGGTGGATAAAGTACTCAGCTTCAGTACTTGAGTCAAAGTACTGATACTCATGGTCAAATCTTACTCAAGTTAAAGTACTAAAGTACTTTCCTTTAAAAATACTTAAGTATTCAAAAGTACATTCATTTAAAAATATTTAAATATTCAAAAGTACAAAGTAAAAGTACATTTTCTAATATCAGTACATTGCTGTATTGTTCTCAGTGCCCGAGTCAATCCCCGACTAACGTCTGCTTCCTGTTAATGTGGTATTACTT
>OOFC01038419.1:0-16210 GCA_900323345.1 Pseudochromis fuscus
GCGACTGAGAAATCTGAATGTGAGGGAACACTCTGGGTTCTAACGCAGAACAGGAGAGGAGAGAGAAAACCTTTGAGTTGTGAGAGACAGATAGATAGAGAGATAGATAGAGAGATAGATAGATAGATAGATAGATAGATAGATAGATAGACAGACAGACAGACAGACAGACAGACAGACAGACAGACAGACAGACAGACAGACAGACAGATAGAGAGATAGATAGATAGATAGATAGATAGACAGATAGATAGATAGATAAAACTTGTGGTGACTGGATATTTGGAGCAAACCAATTCTCTAAATATTCTTTACAGAAACAATCATCTAACAGGCATATATATGGTCATATTTTTGGATTTAATGTCCTACTGCAAATCTTTTTTTCTCTATTGAGAACAGACATGTTCAGAGTTTTAAACAAACCTTGTCGGTAAGTTTATGAATTGATTTTCAGATTTGATTATTTGTTGGGTTCTCGCTGATCTTCTAACTGTTTACACCCAACACCATCACTGAGGTCAGCTGACCAGCTGCTCCAGGTCGTCCTGAGGTCCAGACACAAACACAGAGGTGATCTGACCTTTGCTGTAGCTGCCCCCCATCATGGGTCATCCTGCCCCTCCACACCAGGACCTCCCAAACTCTGGACCTTTTTAAAACCCATTTTTATTCTTTGGCTTTTAAACCAGACTGAGTTCGACACATTTGCTCTTATTTTATTATCTTTGTAAGAAAAAAACAAGGTGTCACACAAGATGATTTTCTCAAATATACAGTGGCCCAAATATGATTTTTTATTCCGTTTGAGCTGAGCCCAGACAGTAAGTGTGTGACCTCTGTGTTTCATGAGTAAAGATCAGTGGACAAAACTTGGAGGAATCAGCTGTGGTTGTCACAGTGACTGTAACACTGCTGTACAAACACAAGCAGCCCTGAGAATAAAACTCTCTCTCTGTAGCTGCTTGTGTAAGTAGCAGGACCTTCAGTCTGACGAGTACAGAGCTACAGACCAGAGCTTGGAAACTTCTCCAATCTGTGAACACCATGAGTAAAGCTGAGATATCAGTCCAGTTCTGTATGTTTACAGCGAGCAGCAGTGACCTCACCTCTGCACAGAGCTGGAAGTAAACCATCACAATGCTGATCTGAGAGCAGGAGACCACCAGGATGATGAAGACCAGGAACAGGAAACCAAAGAGGTAATAAAACTGATTCTCCCAGATGGCCTGCAGGCAGTGAGACGCAGACATTACTGTGCATGTGAGGACTAAATCCACCTCATTTCAACATGAAGAAAACACAAACACAGCACTGGAAGATGAGGTGAATACTTACGCTAAAAATGAAGAAGAGCTCGATGAACATGGCACCAAACGGCAGGATCCCAGCCATCAGGATGCTAGTGGGGGAGACAGTCCAAGTGTTAGCTGCTGGTTGTCTCGGTTAGTGTCCACAGAGTAAGAACAGGACGAGCGGCTGGGTCAACACTCACCCTACAAACTTGTTCATGTACCAGCGCTGCTCTGGGACCTGCCGAGGGATCTGGTTGGTGCGTACGGGGTTATCGTACGGCTGTTTGCGGAAGCCGAAGTAGTAACCCAGGTAGACCAAGGGCATGGAGATACCGAACCACATGCAGAGCAGGGCCAGCATGGTGGTGAAGGGAACCTGGGGAGGGAGGAGAGAGCAGGGACTCCAGACATGCACTGACAGTCTGACACCACATCTTTTAATTTGTGTGAAAAGGCCACAGCAGGAAGAGGCTCTGCTGGACAGCATCACATTCAACATTTAGACAACTGGGGCATATTTCTGTGGACTGACCCTGTAAATAACCCTAAGTACATTTTTTTATTTGCTAAAGATAATTACAATATTTTTATTTTGGTGCTTATTGCCTTATTTACAATCACCTAAGCTTTTTATTTGATGCTTTTATTTGGAAGAGACTACTTCCTGTTCTAACTTTGAGCGCGAGTTGGAGGAGAAGTTGACACCGAGTGAATAAAGATGTTTTTAGTACTGAGCAAGAGTTGTAAGAGTTTGGCATTTAGCTTACATACTGTTTTTGTGTATTCCTCAGCTCTAATGAAATTAATGGTTTACTGCAAGTGTCATCCTTCATTTGGGGGAAGCTGCACATCTGAATCTGTGTGAAGTGAACTCTGAGCTCATGTGATGTTTTAAAATGTGTTTGCTGGTTGTTTTCTTTGTCTCCACTTCAATATTGCAACAACAGCTGCACTGCACTGATGGATGGACTCGTGGTACAGGCTTTAGATTAGATTAGAGCACTGGTCTGTTCACAGGACTCTGACAACAAGCTGCTCATTCAGACACAGCTGCCACAGACCTGACAACAGCTCACAAACATGACCACAACATCTTCACTCTGACTCCCTGTTGGTCAGAGAACTGACTTCACAATCTCTCTGTGACATGTTGGGGACAGATGAACCATCGAGGACTCCCAGGACATCTGGGTCCTACTGACCGTCCCAGGAGTCAGGACAGGACGATGTCAGACAAACCCTGAGTCTGAGCAGCTTGAACTGAAGCTGAGAACATTTCTACTTCCCTCTGCTGCCTCTGCCTCTGATGGATGAAACTGACTGTTACACTCGGCTTTAATCATTCTTCAAACTACATACTTTGATTTTTTAATGAATTATTTCAATGACTTTTCATTTTTAGTATCATACATGCTTTACCTTGTATTTTAATGAATTGTGCATCCATTGTCTGTTATTACTTGTTTACTTGTGTACAGCACTTTGATTGGCTCCCTGTCTGAATAGTGCTTTATAAATAACTGTGTTATGAGTCAGTCACTGTGTGTGAGAGAAAGTACCAGCACGTTGCCACAGCCATGGAAAAGTGTAAGAATCAGTGGTAGCCACTTCACCTCAGCCAAAGTGTATAAATAAGCACAGACTGTGGTGTCGTGTACTTCCTGCTGAGTTACTGTAAGTACTGTAGTAGAAAAAACTTTGGTGCAACAAGCCCCCATGGAGAAATGTGAGCAGAGGAGACCCTGTAGTGATGGAGCCTTCAGGTTGCTGTGTCCTAATTTACTGACTGACTCCTGATTGTCTGACTGGTGGCACTCACCGCCCCTGACGAGTGCTCTCCCCAGATGAAACAGTTCAGGATGAAGCAGATTCCAAAAACCACGGCAGGATACAGAGTGGCTGTCTGCAGGGGACACAAAACACATCCAGCCTCAGCCTCTCAGCCTCCACACAGACAGTGATCGGCCTCGATGGAGGACTCAAAACCAACGCTGAGTGTGCAGCATTCATGGTGAACTCACACAAAAAGCTCCTTTCCTCCATCGATGGCCCTTCAGTGTACGGTACAGTCTGCCCGCAAAGTAGCCGCCAAAGACACTGGAGGAACAAGTGGTGTCAGAGCTCAGCACTTTACTCCTTATATGGAGTGGATGTTTTACAGAGATAATGAGTCTCACCCCATAAACATGAAGAGGAAGCAAGCAGTGGTCATCAAGGCTCCTCTGCTGGACGGAGACAACATGCCCAACATGGCAACAACTACGACACACAAACAGGAGTTAGATGAGACTGTTTCTGTGCTACTACTGTAAATATGCAGCTGAGCACAGAGACTAGAGCCAGGCAGACTCAGTGAGAGGCTTTGGTAAAAAAAATATTTTAAATGAAATGTGAACTGACATCTCTTCACTGTCACAATCTACAGAGAAACAAACTCACAGATCACAATCAGGACCATGCAAAACAGCTGAATCCCGGAGCCCAGCAGAGAGCTGAGGATCATGGGATACTGAGGCGGTCTGAAGACGTCCCCGTGGACATTCTTCCATCCTGACTCCTCCATGGTGTCCTCCTGGTTAGAGAGGAGTGGGAAACAGTGATCAAATAAAGCAGCACCAAGATGAGTCAACCTACACTAAACAAACATTAAGTAAACACTCTTTGGACAGGTGGTGTGTTTTCTCACTATGTCATCCTCTCTGTTGTAGTTGGCGATGTCCTTCCTCAGAGTCCTGATGATGATCATACTCAGTATACCTGCAGGAGCAAAGGCAGGTGATCAGAGGGTGAGTCAGGGAGGCTGTCATCACACTGACAGGAGGCTGACTGTATCTCTATAATATCATGATTTACATCACAAACACATTTTAGGCATAAAAACATGTAGTGAGATTTCTGCAGTGCTGATTGTTGATCTGAGGTTTGTGCAGGATGATGGTGCAGAGTTTCACTGAGCTACTGAACTGAGAGAGAGGCTCCATCAACATGACTGACTGTAGTGAACATGCTGTGCCACCAGGGGGCAGTCATGGTGCAGGTGTGTGAAGAGGATCTGTTCTGCAGCTTCATGTTTACGTTTTAGCCTCTGCAGTAGTTTTGCATTGAGATAAAAAAGTTGCTAATTGGCCCGACTCCCGACTTTCTCCTGATTGGCTGACATCAGGGAGACTGAGAGGAGGCTCCAGCCAACTCTGCAACATTCAGTGTTTTCATCACAGGCTGTGTGTAAAATGTTTTCTCTGTATGTTCACGTTCATTTGTGGGAAATACCAACTGAAGAGGGAGATGCTGCTGTGGGGAAATAATTTTTAATAACTTTTAAACTAATTAAAAAATGATGAATACTTACAGTAAGTGTATTAAATCTGTGTCTCCAGCAGAACTTGGTTGATATGATTTATTTCAACACAACAAAACCAAACGAAAATCTGATTCGTCGACTAATCAGATTATGAATCACATAATTATTAAATGGCTCTAAATTAGCTCTAAGTTCTTAAACTTTGCATGAGGTTGTTTAAATTATATTCTAATTGATAACAAAGACCAGACGGATGGGTCCTTCATACAGAAATACATATTCTCAACTTTGCTGCTGACACAGAAAGTATCATGTGCAGCTCTCAGCAGAGAGAGGAAGAAATGAAGATGCCTCACTCTTGAAAAACCCGTCTGGTGATAACAGTCAATAATTACATTTGTTGGCAACTATTTTTATTATTGATTGTTTACTAATTGTTGCACTCCTACTGCCCGATATACTGATAAATCTGTGATAAATGACCTGATATTTATCACTCTAATAAATATGTACCACGCCTGAGTGATATGTCAGTTTGAGAGATGACAGGTGAACTGTGCAGGATTTATGAAATATTGAACATACCAGACAGGAAGAAAACGACCACCACAGAGTTGACGATGGAGAACCAGTGAATCTGGACGTCGCTCATGGTCAGGTAGGTGTCCCAGCGAGACGCCCACTTCACCTCACTCTCCTGCACACAGGAAACAAGAGGCTGAGCTGAACTTCACCTTCAGAGAGAGAAAACCTCTGCCAAGGTAGAACCCTGCTGTAGACGGAACACTGCTGCCCTCTTGTGGTGAAAAAGCAGCACCAGCTTGTTAAAACAGTCGCCCATCATCACTGGGGTTTTGAGGTTTTCAGACAGGGTCCCTCCTCTGATCTTGGCCAAACTGTAATCCTGTGTTTCTTAGGTCACCATACCTGACCTCACATACAATCATTTATAATTAGTCTGAACCACCCGCATACAGAAACATCAGTACATACAATCCAAACAGGTTGATGCAAGTAGAATAAAACCAGTGCCTGGGTAGAAAGAATTAAATAAAGAAAGGAAGAGATGAATGGCAGAGGGAATAAGACATTTAAGCAGTGGCTGGTCTCACAGACAGAGATGACTAGAGGACAACACAGAGAGCTCAGTGGACAGCACGTGACCAGGAGAAGACAGAAGGTTGTTTACTTTCCTCAGAGTTTGTTGGTCACCTCGCTGCATGGCATTAACAAAGTACGTTTCTAAATACAGTCTGTAAGTATCTGGACAGTGTCCGTCTAGTAGCAACATTATGGATCTAACTTTTAAACAGGGCTTTTGTTTTTAGAGAAAGGTTACTACCCAAGAGACAAATGACTACACTTTGGAGAAGATCAGAGGATGGGACAACTGTTCAGAGTTCCCACAGATCTCCATCTCTTAAAAATGCAGAGTGGTTTGAAAATTCATAACTTTGTCACATAGTGGTTTTTCTCTCTGCCGCCGTCATCCTGCAGTGAGGGCAGCTAATAACCAGCAAACCCTGACTCACACCTTTAAAATCTCTTTGAAATCTACACACACAGTATGATGATGTCTGCAACAGCTTGGTATCTGTGGACACAGTATAGTGAATAGATCCAAATGTGGATATTTATAAAGTCTTGAAGTTTGTGTTTGGTGTTCTGCTGCCAACATCTCCCTTTGAGGTACAGAGCTGATAACCACCAGGACTGTGGTTGTTGGGTTTAGTGAAGCCAAATAACACAAAGATTCTGTGGGTATGTTGAAACTGCCTGGTGGTGTAGAGCTTTCATGTCACTGACCTCCCAGTGGACAGAGTAGGTGAAGAGGACCTCGTTCTCTTTGGTCGGGTCGATCTCTTGGGGGGCGGAGCCACTGGCCTCAGGTAAGGTGCAAGTCATCTCCTTCTCCACAGCCTTCAGGTCTGAGAGTAGATCAAAGGATCAGTACAAGAGATGAGTGATCATTTATTAGTTACCATCCAACCTTTGAGGAAACATCTGTACTTCCTTCTACCTAAATAATCCTAAACCATCGTAGATGTGAACCGTGAATCTCAAACTAAATGAAGACTGTGTCAACACCAACCTTCTACTTTGACACTTTGAGGTACAACCTCAAATCGCACCACCCTGTAGTCATGAATGCCTCCTTCTTCCAGTTTCTCCCTGTGGAAGTAGAGGATGAAGGACAGGTGGTTGTGCAGATAAAACTGTAAGGGAGAGAAAAGGGACAGAAATCAGAACTCTCACAAATGCACTTTGTGATTTCTTGTGTCCTGTTGTGTAGGTGACACACACTCTCTGTTGTGTAGTGTTCTGATGTTGGCCATCTGTTTCCTCCCTGTCCTCAGCATCTACACTGTGCTGTTTGTAAATGGACTTGTGGTTCCCACCTGAAGTTTCAGTCCTGTTTGTACCTCCAGACAACAACATGGTTTAACTTCCCACAGCTGGTATGTCATTAATAATGCAAAGTGAACCTCTGCTGCTGTTAGTGATTCACAATCAAAAGCTTCCTGCCAGTGGAAAAGCTGTGATGTTGTTGTGAAGTGTTTCTCAGTTTATTTCTAACAGCTGCAGACTGGAGCTACAGTTAGCTAATGTTGTGCTAATAAGCTGCCAACACCACTGCTACTGATTTCGTTCTCTGTGCCGTATCTGTGAATTATCAAAAACAAAATCCCGAAAGGCAGCATGGCCAAGGTGTCGATGACTAGGAAGTTAAACGCCAACAGCAGCTGTACAACAACTTCTCTTTTTGTTGTTGTTTAAACAGGTCAGTGTTACTTCTGCTAAATATTTGCAGCATTGTGGTTCACACTTCAAACTCAGGGTTTACACCTTGTAAAAGGTGGATTGCTAATTCCTAATATCCAACACCAACACTGCTGACTTTTTTTTTTTCAAACTTCAAACAGCCTGATATTTGGTTCTACATTGTTGAAGCATTTTCTTCTCCCTGAGGTAACTCCCCCTCCTCTTCTTGGTATCTTCTTCTTGTATCTTGCAGAGGAAGGAGTGACCTCAATTTTTCACACCATTCAAACCCTCTCATTATTTAAATCCATCATGATATACACTGCCTGGCCAAAAAAAGTCCCCACTTTGATTTAACTAAACAAATAGGTACAAGTCTTCTATTGGATGATTACTGCATTATCTTTCAGCTGGCAACAAGTAATTTAAGCCCAACTGATGTAATGAGTAGCTTCTCATTTCTTAAACAACCATGCTGAAAGACACATCCCGTGGTCGTGGAAAAGATGTCAGTCTGTTTGGATAGGGTCAAATCATTGGAAACATCTAAGGAGATATCACAACTACTAAAAGTGGGTTAAGAACTGTCCAACACATTATCAAAGACTGAAAGAAATGTGTCGGGAAACAACCCTGAATGATGGTGATTAATGATCATTAAAATGTTTGGTGAAATCAAATGGAAGAAAAACAACAGTAGAACTCAGGACGATGTTTCATAGTGAAAGTAGGAACATCTCCACATGAACAATGTGAAGGGAACTCAAGGGATTGGGACTGAACAGCTGTGCAGCCTTGAGAAAACCACTGATAAACGGCTTCAATCTGCTAGGAAGGATAAAGACTGGACTCTGGAGCAATGGAAGAAGGTTGTGTGGTCTGGTGAGTCCAGACTGACCCTGCTCCAGAGTGATGGGGGCATCAGGGTAAGAAG
Organism: Pseudochromis fuscus; assembly: GCA_900323345.1. Taxonomy (NCBI): domain Eukaryota; kingdom Metazoa; phylum Chordata; class Actinopteri; family Pseudochromidae; genus Pseudochromis; species Pseudochromis fuscus. Next base: position 8,294 of record OOFC01038419.1, read on the forward strand.
CAGATAAAGTCATGCCCAGTGTCCACTGTACAAGCCTGTGGGGGCAGCGCTGTGATCTGGGGTCCTGCAGTTGGTCAGGTCCAGGTTCAGCAACATGATGCACAGAGACTGAGGTTAGCTGACCCTGAATATACTGAATGACCAGGTTAGTCCATCAATGGATTTTTGCCATTGCCATTTTGCAGGATTCATTGAGCTCAACTTGTGAAAGAGCAGTACAGGGAGCAGGAGACATCATTTTAACACATGGATCGACCACCACAGAGACCAGACCTTAACCCCACATCTTTGGGATGTGCTGGAGAAGGCTCTGTGCAGTGGTCAGACTCTCCCATCATCAATACAAGATCTTGGAGAAAAATTAATGCAGCAGTGGATGGAAATCGATCCTGCAGAAGCCTATTGAAACAATGCCACAGAGAGTGCTCTATGCTCAGCCTTTGGGTAACGTAGAAAATCTCCTTTCACATAATATCAGACCCTGTTTACACTTGGATTTAAACTGCATCTCAGGTGATCTGATCCTAAGTGGACATCCTGTGTACACTCCTGTATTTAACATGTGTCTCCAAACAGTCCTGCTGGCCACTCGTGCTCAAATGTCACTACCGCAGTGTTAGCACAGTTAGCTAAAAGAGAGGAGAAGGCAAATGATTCATGATCTATTGAACATGAGTTTATGAGTTATAAATGAATGCAGGACAAAATAAAGGATGAAGACGAAGACTTTCAGTCCTGCATTCATGACGTATTTTATGTTATGTCCTCATCAGGGACACATCAGTGTTCACAGTACAAAACATATGTGGTGTGTCCCAGACATCATCCACATGTGGTTTGAGTGATCGGTTTCAACGTGTCTTGGTGGTTGTTCACACTTGTATGTTGTCTTCATGATCTGATCACCTGAGACTCATCTTAAAACCAAGTGTAAACAGGGTCAGTGTCTTGCTTATTTTGTCAGATTTACTGAGAGTCAAGAGAATTCAGCTGAACCAAACTTACAAAAATACCAACGAAAGAAGAGGCAACCTTCACACCCACTTTAATTTTTTGTTTTTGATAAATGTGCTGCACTGATCGTCATCCATATGATTATTTGCACAGCACAATCAAGGCTCCTTTGTGTTGTAGGACATTGATCAGAGCAGAAACAAGACACAGAGATCAATAATTGAAGTCTTCTGTTGACCTGCACTCAGCCTCAGAGATATCATATCATATCTACCTTGTTGTTGTCGACGAAGCCGAGTCTGTAACCATGTTCAAACTGGATATCTTTCACTATGTCCTTCTTCTGCTCCTCCTCCCCTCCTGCCTCCCTGTTGGGGTAAAACTCTAACCTGGTGGCTACTGGAAGGTTATCTGCAATACTGGGAGGACACACAGGGAGGTGGCTGATTAGTTTTGGTTTGCATATTGAACATTAAGAAATTCATCACCGAGATATAAGACCTACAAAGAAATATCTTAATATATCAAGTAGAAAAAAGCTGCATTGGCACAACACGGTCAGGATTAGCAGTGAGGTGGTTTGTCCCTGCTAACAGTATGAAAAGATGCTCACAGGTGAACATAATACTCCTCCTGGATCCGCTCAGCCATCAGCTTACTCTCCTCCACACTGAGCTTCTTCTTGCTGCACTCCATCTCACACTTCTTGTCCTTGTTCATCTCCACATTGTAAAGAGTATTCACAATACGGTCTCCACGTAGGACCTCACCTACAAATACGTCAAACATATACATTCAAAATCACAGAGGCCTTTTAGAAATGTATGTGTGGCTCTTTTCTGCCACATGGTACCAGCTCACCTCGCCTCCACAGTGCTTCAAATACAGAGGATAGTCCCTCCTCCTCCTGAGGTTCTTTAAAGATCATCTGAACTAAAGCCTGTTGTTGTACTTTGGATGTTTTTACTGGAAACTTGTTCTTCTGACTCTCACTGTACAGACTGTGGAGGCTGCAGGTACTAATATCTGTGCAGAGATGATTCTGAATAATCACATTTTAGTACCTGCTAGTACCTGCCTGGCCCCTTTTTTGGAACTGCATGAGAGCAGGTACTACTTTCCTAGTGGACAATCAAACCAAACCGAGTGGAGTCGAGCTGGTACCATGTGCTGGAAATGGGCCATAAGACAAGTGTCAGCAGCAGTGACTTACCCAGGTTCTCTCCCTTGTAGAAAACAGAGTCTGGCTTACAGAAAGGCAGGGAGTAGTATTCATAAGGAAGCTGGGTTCTAGAGCTGGTCAGCTTCACTGCCTGAAAAACAAAGGACATGACTGAGTAACTCTGTTAAACACTTTAAACAAACACAGCTAACATCAGTCACAGCTCTGACTGCTGGGCAGCCGGGATGATGTATTGTTATATTTATGTTGAAAGGACAGAACAGAACTTTATGGAAAGTTGTCGTCGAGTCACCAGAACATGAGCACAACACCAGACATCAAAACAAAGTAGTAATAATGCAGAAATACAGTAGAGGCACAACACAATACAAGGTCTGCAATACATAAAAGAATATTTAAAACTGCTTGTTTCGTACAGACTCCACAAACAGGCACTGAAGGGTCTGGACCTGAGTTCCCTCCAATCAAATTAGCTCCTGTCTGAGAGCCAATTTGTTTTATTCTTTCCTTTTTTGTTATTTCATCCGAGACAGAATAACAGAGCAACCCTTTAGGCCCTGACTCCATGATGAGCGGATGTGACGATGGACGCAGCAGCATTTACATGTATTTTCATAACACTGACAGAATGTAAAATATGCAGGACAAAGACGTGGCAGTAAAAGGTGTGTGCAGGGACCGGGTGCACTGTGTTCAACATTCACTGTACATACAACGTTTGGTACACAGATGTAATGGTGCTGAATGTCGTACATTATTTAATTCATATAGATGCAAACATTCATATTGTTAGTCTGCAAAGTTATAATAATAACAAGTGTTTTACTGAACCTTTTCTACCTTCTTGTTATTCCTATTAGCTCAGTGATACACAGCTACTGGCAGCTCCTCACTGTTCTGATATCAACTGTAAACACTTCATGTAAGTTTCTCTTCACTCTGCTGGTTGATGACATCACTTTTTGAGAGTGAGTGATAAGACACATCAGACCAGCAGAGTCCAACTACCAGTAAACTGTCATTTACAACAAAGGCAGTGAAGAATGTTAAAGACACAGGAGCTAAACACTGTTGTTTAACCTCAGGATTTTCACCCAGTTACTGATTTAACTGGGATCCAGGACGTCCATTAGTAAATGTTTCAGAGTGTTTCAGAGCTCCCTGTCAGGTTGTAGCTCCAAGCTTAACTCATGTTTATCTCATTCATTAGCTCCTCCTAAAAACCTCTGACTTCCTGAGCAACAACAAAGGATCACAGAGCTACACACAATCTTCAGCTGAAGTTAGTTTTAATTACTGGAAAAACCTGAAGTCGCCCTGACGTGGCATTTTGACAAGATACAACTTCTGTGTCATGATGCAACTCCAACAGGATATGTGGGCGGGACAGAACATGTGGAGCAATCTGATTACTAGCTAGCACCAGCACTATGTCCTGTAGCATCTCTCCAACAAGAAGCCTGCTGTTTCTCCTTCATTGTAAACCAGAAAAACAGCTGCTGCAGGTCAGAGCTGACACCAACAACTAACTTCCTGAACAACACACACACACACACACACCCACACACACACGCTTGTTTATCATCACCTAGCAACAGAACTGGAGACAATCTGTAAAAACTGAAACACTGTAACAAATTGTTTCTAATTCAAACATTTGTAACTTTAACAAACATCAGAATCGAAACCAAGTCTTTACAGTTTGCTCCAGAACTAACTAATGATCCTGTTCCAGGTAACTATTGATCACTACCACAGCTGCTGCTCTGTCAGTGTTTCCCGGGAGGGATCTGAACTGTGCTGCTAACAGCAGGTTGATTGACAGGTGGATGGATGGATGCTATTGAGTGAAACTGATTTGGCAAAGATGATAAAAGTAACAAGATTTTCTTTTATCATTTAATCTTGCAAACAATATGACCAATGATTTGATCTGAATTGATTAAAAAGACACTGTGGTACCAGAGCAGAGGACCTGCACCGTAAGCTGCAGAGCAAACAGTGCTGCTGTCGTATATCATTCATTATAATACAGCCTGTATTTTCAGACTCCTAATGATGACAAAGCTGCTGCTGTCTCTGACGCTGCATGACTGTTTCCATCCTGTGCTATCCAGTCATCTCTGACAAGGCCAAACGTGCTCACTTTTTAAGCTGAACAAAAATGCAGCTGAATGTGAAACAGGTAAAAATGTAGCTGTGGGATGACACCAGCAACCTCATGAAACACTTTAAATCCAACCCTGTAGGAACAGAAGGCAGCGCAGTGTGTGGGTCTGCTGCTGCTGTTGCTGCACCTCCGTCCTGTAGTCATTAGGTCAGGAACACTTCAATTTATTTTTGTAAATAATCCCACAGACAGTCAGTGAAGCAGCAGACAGCACAAGTCAGTAAAAGAAAACACTGTCATACAACACTCAGCAGAGCAGCTGTTATTGCACATGGTGGCCTGAAAACGTTTCCTAATAAAAACCCTGTTAAGAAAGGTTTGTGTTGACTGAAACTCGACAGAGTCTGTAATTTATAAAAGCTACTGAGTTTACATCAACAGCATTATGCAGTTAGTACCTTCACCTGTGTTGGTCCACACTCTGCTGGCACTTCCAACTGAACCTAAAAATGAGGCTTTGTGCTAAAATTCTACTACAGAAGAAAGTAGAAATAAAATCCTGTTTGATGTGAGGAAAGATGGTGACCATACTTTACACAGTAACTGTCAGAGCTCCATGTTTCCAAACAGTAACATCTGTGTAGGTCCAATGATTGTAACTCTTACCTTAATATCTACAGTTTCACCATCACGGAAATCCCGGGGAGCGACTCCAGGGACGTAGAAGGTCCGGACCAGGGGCAGCAAAGACAACAGCAGCAAGGCCCACCACGTCTCCTGGAACAAACACCACTGACGGTTCAGGCACAAACACAACTGAATATGTTCTTTCATGTGACCTGATCCATTAACATGATAGGGAGGAGACAAGAACCCGATGTGATCTACATCTCTGCAGAGAGACAGATACTGTACACTGATATGTAGTCTTTCAAAATAAAAAACCTTCAGGCTGAGTGAATCTGAAACCCCCTTTTGTGATACAACTGCACACGCACACACACGCACACTCACAAAATCAAAGCAGCCTAATAATCATGAACTATCCTCCATACATCATCATAATAATATAATCCAAACAGGGAGGATACATGAGTATATCCACAGCAATGTATACTGTGCATGTTGCTAATAGAAAGCTATGACACAGCTTGGTCTGTGGCCCTAAAAAAAGACCGACAGGATCCACCAGGAGCTTCATTCAAGCCTCACAGCATCTTCCACTCATGTTTTCCAGAAGGTGAATGGGAAATAACAGACCTGTCCCTGCCTCTGAGGAAACGGGAGTCATCAGCACAAGAGCTGATACCAGAGAGGAGGGTCTAAGACAATGATCCAAATATAAAGAAAGGGAGTGACGACAACAAGAACGTTCAAGTCCTGGAGTGGCTGAGTCACAGCGGTAATGTAGAGCCGGTCTGAAATGTATACAGGGTGGATTCATGTAGCACTATTATCCAGAGGAATATTAGGTCAGGGACAGGATTAAGTGTCCTACCCTCAAGTCAACTCCTGTCCACATGCTGAAATGTCCCCTCTGCTGGAATTACTGTTTTCTCATAGCCCTTGTGAAAATGTACAAGGTTTTTACAGTTCTCCATAGATGAACCGAAGGAGGACAGTGCAGAGTCCAGATGTGCTGATGGGACAACAATCACTGCAGAGCTGACATTTACTAACTTAAAAGGGGGAAAATACTTGATTATTTAGCCTCGAAGATACATGATTTCTTTTTGCTCATTATCAAAAAAAGATATTTTCTATACGAGTGCTTCTGCTCAGTGTCTTCATATGGTTGACACTGTTTACCAGGCTTCTCTGAGGCTCATTACTGCCTGTAACCACTGACACATATTACCCACGGGTAGGATGGTCTGCTGCCTTCTTACACACAACTCCCAACATTACACTGACCTGGGTAAAAAGGCCTTAGTCTGTTCTGCACCTTCAGCCTTCAACATGTTGCAGGAAGAATGGGAACTGACAGAGTTTGTTTCATTAAATCTAAACTGAAAGAACCAGAGGCCGACTCCCCTACATGTACTGTTTTGTTTTTATCATTTATTTGGTGTGTGTTTAACTGTAACTGTGTTTGTATTTGCTGATGCCAATCTTACCCAGGTGTCCTTTATAAAAGACATTGAAAATCTCAGTGGGATCTTCCTTGTTAAAGAAAGGTTATAATATCAATAATAATTTTAAAAAGCCTCTGAGAGATTGTATACTGCAGTACTGGAAGAAACAAACAGTGAACAGTCCATGGGGTTTGTGGTTTCTCTGAGGGCTGATACCAAAGTGAAAGAAGGTAGCACACAGGGCTTCAGCTGCATGTTATCAAACCAACACAGGTAAATACCCAGGGCCGCTGTAGTTCATACCAGTATTTGGTTAGTACTACTGAGTCTTTAGTAAGTACTCTGAGTATTTTATCCCCATCTTCCAACCTTACTGAGCACACTCACTCAGACCAACACTGCCTCCCTGAGCCGCCAACAGTGAACGTTAGGTCAAAGCTGTCTGAGCTGATTCCTCCCGTCTGTCCAGCAGGTGACAGGCCAACATTCTCTGGCTGAGTACTCTGTACCAGTACAGTACCAGTACAGCTAATACATTGCTCTGTACTCTGTACCAGGACAGTACCAGTACAGGTTAATATACTGGCTGTGTACTCTGTACTAGGACAGTACCAGTGCAGTTAATACACTGGCTGTGTAGTCTGTACCAGTGCAGTTAATACACTGGCTGTGTACTCTGTACCAGGACAGTACCAGTACAGTTAATACACTGGCTGTGTACTCTGTACCAGGACAGTACCAGTACAGTTAATACACTGGCTGTGTACTCTGTACCAGGACAGTACCAGTACAGTTAATACACTGGCTGTGTACTCTGTACCAGGGCAGTACCAGTACAGTTAATACACTGGCTGTGTACTCTGTACCAGTACAGTTAATACACTGCTCTGTACTCTGCACCAGTACAGTTAATACACTGGCTGTGTACTCTGTACCAGGACAGTACCAGTACAGTTAATACACTGGCTGTGTACTCTGTACCAGGACAGTACCAGTACAGTTAATACACTGGCTGTGTACTCTGTACCAGGACAGTACCAGTACAGTTAATACACTGGCTGTGTACTCTGTACCAGGACAGTACCAGTACAGTTAATACACTGGCTGTGTACTCTGTACCAGTACAGTTAATACACTGCTCTGTACTCTGCACCAGTACAGTTAATACACTGGCTGTGTACTCTGTACCAGGACAGTACTAGTACAGTTAATACACTGGCTGTGTACTCTGTACCAGTACAGTTAATACACTGCTCTGTAATCTGCACCAGTATAGTACCAGTACAGTTAATACACTGCTCTGTACTCTGTGTCAGTACAGTACCAGTACAGTTAATACACTGGCTGTGTACTCTGTACCAGGACAGTACCAGTACAGTTAATACACTGGCTGTGTACTCTGTACCAGGACAGTACCAGTACAGTTAATACACTGGCTGTGTACTCTGTACCAGTACAGTTAATACACTGCTCTGTACTCTGTGTCAGTACAGTACCAGTACAGTTAATACACTGGCTGTGTACTCTGTACCAGGACAGTACCAGTACAGTTAATACACTGGCTGTGTACTCTGTACCAGGACAGTACCAGTACA
>OOFC01038421.1:0-11068 GCA_900323345.1 Pseudochromis fuscus
GATGCATGGATGGATGGATGGATGATGGATGGATGAAGGGATGCATGGATGGATGGATGGATGATGGGAGGATGGGGGGATGGATGGATGGATAGATGGATGGATGATGGATGGATGAAGGGATGCATGGATGGATGGATGGATGGATGGATGAAGGGATGCATGGATGGATGGATGGATGATGGATGGATGAAGGGATGCATGGATGGATGCATGGATGGATGAAGGGATGGATGATGGATGGATGGATGGGTGGATGGAGGGATGATGGATGGATGAATGAATGAATGAATTAATGCATGGATGGATGGATGGATGGATGGATGGATGGATGAATGGATGGATGGATGAATGGATGAATGAATGAATGAATGAATGCATGGATGAATGAATGGATGGATGGATGGATGGATGGATGGATGGATGGATGAATGAATGAATGGAGGGATGCATGGATGGATGGAGGGATGAATGGATGAATGAATGAATGCATGGATGGATGGATGGATGGATAGATGGATGGATAGATAAACTCTGCAAGTGTTTTTCAAACCTCTAAACTATCCACTGCATCTTGAGTCTCTGTAGATACAGAGTGATGGTGACAGTAAAAGGCTTCATGAGTCTCCAGTCTCAGCAGTAGTGGAATTCAGTGCAACATGATACCAGTCAGGAAATAGTTGAAGAAATATACACACTTTTACAGGAAGAAATCAGGACTGTATTGTACTGCAAGTCTGCTGTTCTCCTGCAGGATTAGGTGTCTTTTAATTTGAAATGACATCAGATTGTGAAGGACATTTTTCTTTTTTTCCAATTTTTCCCTCTGGAGATACCTTTGGCTTACAAGTGGTTTCCTAAACGTGATTTTCTTCTGTTTTGTTGATTTTCACTGTATCTCAGAAAGCACTTAGCTGCATTTAACTTAGCCTTATGAATAAGCGCACAACCCTTGGTCTTCTCTTTGCTTTTTGACATTAAACAATCTGATTACTAGAGTTCTGAGTTCAGTGTTGGTTTTGAAATGTACAACACTCACATCTGTGTCCTCTTCTTTCCAGATGGCACCCACACTGTCACTGCCTACTGCACGCTGCGCGTCACCATCATCACCGACGACATGCTGACCAACAGCATCACGGTGCGTCTGGAGAACATGTCCCAGGAGCGATTCCTTTCCCCCTTCCTCGGCCGCTTCCTCGACGGCGTAGCGGCCGTGCTGTCCACCAAGCGGGAAGCAGTGTTCGTGTTCAACATCCAGAACGACACCGACGTGCAAGGCTCCATCCTCAACGTCACCTTTTCGGCGTTGCAGCCCGGAGGCACCTCGGGTAAAGGGACGTTCTTCCCTTCTGAAGAGCTGCAGGAGCAGATCTACCTCAACAGGACTCTGCTCAGACTGATATCATCTCAGGAGGTAACACATTAAGACCCTGAATCTGTACATAAACTATAAAGGTAAGGTATAATTGTAACTAAAGTTCCTTCTTCTCTCCAGGTGTTGCCATTCGACGACAACATCTGCCTGCGGGAGCCCTGCGAGAACTACATGAAGTGTGTATCGGTGCTGAAGTTCGACAGCTCTCCCCCCTTCATCGCCTCTGACACCGTTCTGTTTCGGCCCATCCACCCCATCAACGGGCTGCGCTGCCGCTGTCCGCTCGGTTTCACCGGGGACTACTGCGAGACCGAGATCGACCTCTGCTTCTCAGGACCTTGCAAGAACAACGGGAGGTGCCGCAGCCGAGAGGGAGGATACACCTGCGAGTGCCTCGAAGACTTCACGGGTGAGTTAGCTGTTTTGATTCAATTAGAACTATTTTTAATTACTTTAAGAAAGGAAATTGCTGGTATTACTTTGATTATTTTGTCCGTAACCCAGATGTTATAATAGTGTGTTTGTTCAAAATTGACCACGGACGATACTGCACAAAGAAAAACCGCGAAAGTCCGTTGTAAGTATGTTCAAGAGCTCATATTGTTTGTGACAATGGTTTGAATTACAAGAACAAAACTGCCAAACCGCACTGACAGGTTGTAAAAGCCTCTGCTACCTATTGTTGGAGCTAGAGGTCGACCCTAGTGCAGGAAGGGAAAACAGGCTTTGTAATAGTGCAGGTATAGCCACCTGCGCACACACACACACACAGTACAGCAGATTTATTGCTGTAAAGAGGAATGCCGACTGTACCGGTCAAACCAGATCTGTCTCAATTAACATTCAACCCACCGACCAAAAGCACATCAGCTTCAACCTTTTTGATTAAAATCTGAATAATTGTAATCCAGTAAAATATAAAGAACATGTTGAGAGAATGCAAATTACCTCCCATTTTTAAATTGTGGCTCAAAGTGATCTCATGTGGTTTCTTGTAAGTAGCAGAATTTGTATCTTTTGATTAAAGATCTATATTTTTGTCTTTGCCCTACAAGAAATACCGTGGGAAGCAGGTTTTTAGATCAGTCAGGATAATTGGCAAGTAAACATATTCTGTGTAAATCCTCATAAATCAGTGAGTTGACACACTATCAAGACTGAACAGCTCAGTGGCAAACATGTGCTGCAATATTTTTCATGAACAGTGGGAAAATTACAAGATGCAATGTGAAAGAAATCACTTGTAATGACAAATCCAGATAATTACCCCCATATCTGTAGTCCTCCTGAGCACTACGGAGCATGTTAGCATTGTTAGACTTGTGTTTTTTTGTCACTCGTGCTGCTACGATAGCTGTTGTTGCTAAATGCAGCAGGCAGATGTTTGCAAGGAAAATGTCCAGAACTGACTGGCACACAGACAACTAGTAGCTAGCATCTAGCTAGCATCTGGATGCTAGCTAGATGCTAGCTACTAGTTGTCTGTGTGCCAGTCAACATTACGTTATTTACATAAAAACTACATTCAGGGTATCGTTAACTTCAGAGCTGGGTTTTACTTCAACTGTCGTGGAAGCTGTGTTACAGAAACTCAACCAGACGAGCTATGAGAAGACGTGGAAGCTTTCATCGTTCCCATTGAAATCACTTTGCAAAATATTTCCCGATGTCAGTGATCTCCCTCTCATACTTCCCCCTTGTTCATCTGATACCTGACTGACTGTCTCCGCTCCTCTGTCTGTCCCTAATTTAGCCCGGAGAGCCCCTGACAGCCTTCATCCCTCCTCTCCCTCCATCTCTCCCAACACTCTGCCTCTCCTCTCTTTCTCTTCCGCCATCTTATCTGATGTAATTACCCGATTATACCTCCCTTTGTCACTCACAGGGCTTCTCGCCTCCTTCTCCTCTCCTGCCCTCGGCCATCCTCTCCACTCACCCATCATATTCCCCTTACCTACATCTCGGTGTCCCCCTCTTTGAAGGTCACAGTTCAACTTCAGATAGTCAGGGCCCATCAGGAGCCATTACGGGGCTGATGACAGCGGGGGCCCGATCTGTCCTCCTTGGGTTTCCTACATTACAGGGAAAAAGATCCTTATAATTCCCCCTCGGAAAAAAGGATTATGCTGCAGAGAGAAGGGCCATTAGCCGGTTCCAAGCTGTGGTGTTGGGGGTCTGCGGGTGCCCTGGATGGAGAGATCTTGTCTGGACAGCAGGTTGACACACAACACTGCATGGGACACAGAGGCACCAATCGCAAATAATATTACAGTCAGAAACAGATCTGCTTGGTGTATTAGTGAAGGAATTTAAATGAGCAGAGCCAGGAAGCTGATTTTGGACAAAGCTGGATCCACATGGTCATTTACGAGGAATTTCCCATGCTGGGACCCACTGCTGTCACGAAAGAAAATTTGATAATGTAATGCGATAAATTTGATATCAACTGGCAAGTGAAGGACAAACTTGAAGTACACCTCATATGCAGCCTGGGTACTGATTACCTGCTAACTGAGGAGCCTAGGTGAAGTCTCCCGGTTGGACCAACTCCTAACAGGAAGCCAGGAAAAATAACATATACCGTATTTTCCGGACTATAAGCCACTACTTTTTTCCTACGCTTTGAACTTAAACACCGGTGTGGCTCATGTATTGGCGGCACGAAGCTCGTTGGCTTTTTACAAGCCAGCAAGCTCCATGCCGCCAATACATTTTGCCTCGTCACATCAGACCCGGTCAGAGTGGACCACATGAAACTGTTCGAATAGATTCAATAGCGACTTATAGACAGGTGCACTCAATAGTCCGGAATATACGGTAAATGGATAGACAGGCCTGTGGCTACAGATCTATATGGCTACATGAATAGGTGCTGCTGGTTGTTGATTGGCTGGGCCAGTCTGCTACATTTTTCCTGCTCCTATGAACAATTGACTGTTTCCTTCCTCCTCATGAACTCAAATACAACAGCTGCACATCAGTGAATTACAATCAAACACATTGAGTGTTACATTCTGATGCCTTCATTAAGTTTTAGTTGTAAGCAGCAAATCTGCTTAAATGTTATTCAGGGGAATATTAGAGATGACAGACACTACAATAACTGGAGGAATGAGTGTATTGATTTAAGTGGATTTTCCTGTAACCCAGAGCTGATGTTAAGAAGGATTTAACAGTTCAGCTATTATCTGATCTTTGTGCAGTTTAAAAGTATCAACATTAGTTCATCCATGGCTTGGATTCAATGCTTATTTTTTCTTTTCTTTTCTTTTCTTTTCTTTTCTTTTCTTTTCTTTTCTTTTCTTTTCTTTCTCCATTGTGACTTCTTTTACATCCCATCCCCTCCGTTCTGTCCAAATATGGCTAATTTACCTTCCCAGAAAAGTCCTATAAACAAGGCTGTGTCACTGTTGCTAATGTTTAAACTCATTTCTCAACCAGATGCTTTTAAAGACACTTCAAGAACAGAAACTTAACGCTATATTTAACCTGCAGTTAAAAAAAAAAGTTAGTAGTATAAATGTGCTTGACTGAAAATCCACAGCGTCCTGTTAAAACAACTGAATTCCAAACCACTGACATTAAATAGTTTTTCAGTCAACGGTGGACAACATGCTTCACAGAAAAGATAAAATGATGATAATTAAATGATGATATGATATGAAGACATGGTAATTAATCATCCAGATACTCAACTTGATACATGACAGCACAGCTCAGAAGCGTGTTTTTGTTTTTGTTTGTAGGGGACCACTGTGAGCTGAACGCATCATCAGGCCAGTGTGTGCCCGGTGTGTGTAAGAACGGCGGCGAGTGCGTCAACCGGCTTGCGGGTGGTTTCATGTGCCAGTGTCCGCCGGGGGAGTACGAGAAGCCCTACTGTGAGATGACCACCCGCAGCTTCCCCGGACAGTCCTTCATCACCTTCAGAGGCCTGAGGCAAAGGTTCCACTTCACCGTCTCCTTCACGTGAGTAAAAATTTTTTACCTTCTTTAAATGGACGAAACAAGCGGATTTCAAAAGTGAAGCCAATGTGGAAAAGTGTAATACCATCAATGGGCACTAGATGTTAGCTCCAGAAAACTCTGACTGATTTCAATTCCAAAAATCCTCATTTTAAATCATGAAATACTGGTTCATCTGAAAATACCACAAACATATTTAAGTAGATATTCAGCTTCAAAAACAGGAATATTTAGAGGTGTGGTTAGTTTGATTGACAGGGTCTCATACAGATTGGACAGTGTCCTCGGGTTCAAGAGGCAGACCGGCCTCCTCACCCCTCCTTTCATATCCAAATATGGTCACTTCAGGCTCCAGAAGCCCAACATTGCGTAACCACATGCATCATATTGACTGGTAAGACTGAGGCTAAAAGTCCCAGCTAAGCAACCTTTGAAAATTTTGTGCTACCATGTATAAGATGTACAAAATGTGAACTCTCACAGCAGCAGTGTGTTGCTGTGATGCATGTAGCAGTGTGTCCTAAGTGGCACTTTAAACTCAGTTGAGATCAGTGAGCTAAAGTGTGTCAGCCGGGGCGTGTCGAAACATGCACACACTTTTCCATTGTGTCTCACTGCTCTCCTCTAGATGCGCACATGCCGACACACTAATAAAGGAGACACACACTGCATATGTGTGTGCGACTTTACGAGGTGTGCTTCTCACACTTTGAAACGCTCTGAAAGCGCTGGAGGTAAAATAACCCCGGTTCAGCAAGTACTGAACACGGTAAATATTTTGAAGAGAGAAAACTTTGATGGCTTGCTTGGTTAGCAGTGATAGGTGAGTTTGATTGTGCGAGTTCACCGACAGCGCGGCGGTGAGAAAGGTTTGCAGGGCGATAAAAACAGGAAAGGCTGTGTGATGAGTTTCCCTTATCAGTGTTTGGCTACAGCCATCCTGTCTTCCTGTCTTCCTGGCCTCACTGGCATCTGCCGGCTGACTCCTCTGCCCTCACCTTACACTCACAACACACTCACACAGCTACGTATTTAATTGAACACACACATGAGTGGGTACTGGCTCATTTACCAGGTCTTTGTCCCTCTAACATCATGCATCATCCAAGGCAGGAGAACTGCTTCCTCTCTGTGGCCCGCCGGCTTCACACATCCGGCCTTTCCTGACTTTTTCCTCAAGAGCTCCTCGGTCTTTTCATCATAAAGCTATCTGCAGGGTCCTCAACCCTTTAGTCCCGGTCTGTTTGGATTGGATAGGTGCTTAGAAATGTGGCCGGAAACACAAACTGAGAGGGGGAAAAAAGAAGCAGGAATCCACTTAACCTTTTCTGTGACACAAATCTGAACGCTCATTGTTTCAAAATAAAACATCTTCATCACCCTGAAATAAAAAAAAACAAAAAATCCCGTCTCTCTCTGCAGGTTTGCCACCCAGGAAAGAAACGCTCTGCTTCTTTACAACGGCAGGTTCAACGAGAAACACGACTTCATCGCCCTGGAGATCATCGAGGAGCAGATCCAGCTCACCTTCTCTGGAGGTTAGGCCGCGGTGAATGTGTGTTTGTTTGCCTGTGTGTGTGTGTGTGTGCGGTGAAGCACTTACAGTAATTGTTGTGTATCAGCTACATTCTGAGTAGATGAACTCAGGTGTAAGTGCACTTTATCTAAAGTGACTTTCACAAAGAGAGCTAGCTAAATAACACTTATCGTTGTGTGTGTTTTTGTGGTAGTGTGCGCTTGTGCCCAAATGTAAATGGACATGATGATTTGTGGGAGAATGTGCGACTCTGTGTGTGTGTAGGTAGGAGGGATGGGTGTGTTAGGCTATTTTGAAAGCAGCTGGCAGGGTGATTAATGATGGAACAGACACTTAACTGGACAAACACACACACACACACACACACAAGCTCCCAGGCTGCAAACTGTTTTTGAAACCTCCTTGCGCACAAAGATACACACATACATACTCTATTAAGTGCAATCAAACACACACCCACAATCACTGTTGAAGCTGCTAACTGTTGGACTGCAGATCAAACACTCGTGCTTCGAGCTGGTGACTGTTGTTTTCAGAGTAACTCGACTTTCCCATGGTACCGTACAGAGAGGAATCCAGCTCAATGTGATTATTTTGGGTGAAGCCTGTTTGGGAGCAAAGCCAAGACCTTGTACCTTGATTCAAAATTGAAATACGACTAAATGATGAATGCATGAATCATCAAATTAAGTGATCAGAATTATGAGTCACAATAATGAGAGAAACTTCTTGATTTGTTTTGCAGTGTTTGTCTCTAAACACTTTCAATGCACGAAGTAGGGCATCACTTACCAACACAGTCTTTGCTATCTGATAAACAAAGACTCTCAAGTCATCTGTGTCGCTGTAGTGTTTACTGATTTGCAGAGCGGTGGATTTGCACCCAGGCTGCTCCTGCCTTTGACAAACAGAGTAAACCTTCAGTAAATCTGGAGCCATTGTGTTCTACAATCTTCTCACTGAGAGCCTTTGATACCACAGGCTTTCTCAACACTTGATTTATGACCTTTGTCAATGCATGTGTATATATGTGTGTCAAGATAGGACACAGTTTATCTTTGATGATCATTTATCAATAACCTGTGGAACATGTTTTATTTAAAGTGAGGCTGTTTTAAAGACAATAAATGCAGTCTTTTATAAAATAAAAAGGGTATATTATCGAATATTGAATATATTATTGGGACTTCTGCTCATCGCTATATTGGTGTTATACATAGACTGTACATAGAAATTGATGAAGCAACCAGATCTAAAAAAATGAAGCCGATGCAGAAGTGCAAAAAGGTGCAGTACCACCAATGGCCACTAGATGTTGGCTCCAAAAACACTCTGGCTCCAATTGACTTCAATTCAAAAATAATCTCTTTTAATTATGAAATACGCAGTCAACAGTCAACATCTTAAAAAAGTATTAATCAGATATTAGTTTGATTGATAGGTCTGTTCTCCAATGAGACCACCCATGAACTAGAGTCTCATACACATTGTGCAGTGTCCTCAGGTTCAGGGGTTAGATCCGCCTCCTCACTCCTCCCTTCATATCTAAATATGGGCACTACTGGCTCCAAACAACCAACATGGTGGCGTTCAAATGCTGATCACCTTGTTCAAAATGTTCACAAATCCATCCTGTGCGCTTCGTCCAGTCTATATACAATCTATGATCTTGTATGACTAGAAGCTAATGTTACCAAATATTAGCCAAAGACTATAGATTACAATGAATTCACAACTGACTTGTGATGTTTCTTTCCCTTTTCCTCTTCTTCATTCTCCACCTTCCTTCCCTATTTCCATGTTTTTCACTCTTCCCCATCCAGGTGAGACAAAGACCACAGTGTCTCCCTACGTCCCAGGTGGGGTCAGCGACGGCCAGTGGCACTCCGTCCAGCTCCATTACTACAACAAGGTAAGAGACATGATCAGCTGACCCACCGCTGCTTCTCCTCCTACTAATCTTCTTCTTCCACTACTTTTAAACATCTCCTTTTAGAAATGTATATACAGCATAGTGAGATCATCAGTTGTTAGTGTCAAGTCTATGAAATGTGGCTTTCTTTGAAGCACTCGACCTTCTCTGCTGATTGTGGAGATTATCTGAACAGTCCAGGTTTGATTAGTGATGGGAGAGGTTTACTCCTCTGCCTCAGTCTTTGACATGAGAGGGGCCTGACTTCAGCTTCAAGGGTCAAAAGTTCACCAACAATATCCTCCCACTTGAGCACAAATGTCTTTCTACGTCTTCGTATGCAGCCAGTGGCTCCTTACATAATGGGACAATCTGAAGTTCATCCTAATTGCTGACAGGACATCTTAGCTTGTTTCATTCTCAGAGTCTAAAGTGATTTTTCAAGACGTTCCCACGCTGGTCTTCTTGCTTGTTTGCTAAATCGGAAAAGAGACAGCATTATCTCACAGTGTAGCTCATGTATCCTCTTCAGCTGTAATATTATATTAACAGGCCTTACATTGCAGTGTGTAGCTGGTGTTGTTTTCCAACAAACTTCCACAGCTCGCGGGCATTGTTCTTATAACTTTAAACCAGACAGGAAATAAGATAACAAAGTCCCTCTTAGGATGTACAAGCTATCGTGTGGTGTCTGGTTGTTTGTCGTTAGAAATTAAAATTGTAAGTTTGACAGGTGCATTTTGGGATTTATTGTCCAATGAATGAATCCATCAGTGTGTCCAGTAATAGAAATGGCAGCTAAAGAGTAAATATTGGTGTACATGGATTTTATGGATTCCACCTCCATTAGCATGTGTGCTAGCTCCAACTCATAACCTTTTAAATATTCATGTGCTAAGACACTGATCCCTCTTTCCCACTTTGTATCACCCCTTTTTTCCTCCACTTTCTGGCTCTTTCTTCACGTGTGTAGCATCACCGTCCTGACCCCAGCGTCGTATTTCAGCAGCACCTGTCTTTTGCAACTTGTTAAAGAGAGTACCTGGGTTCCTGGTCTAACACTCACCTACAATGCGCGCCGTCTCACATTTCACAGGTTGTTCGTCTCTTTCTTGTGTCTACCAGCTTTACAGCCCATAGCGCACTTTGGTTGCCTTGACAGGGAAGTATTCATCAAAGGTGATGAATCGGGCTTTTGCACTCTTACCGTGTTAGCTGCAGGGTCACATCTGTATGTATTGTTTGAGGTGCATTTAGGCTGCATGTCCCTCTCTTCACCTTGCAAACATGATAATGATGCTGTAGAGACAATAGTTGGAGCCTGCTTTAAGGCTCCTGCAGGACACAGTCGGTTGGCACCGAGGACTTCTCTGTTTTGTTTGTGTGTTGACTCGCCGAATGGTTGAAGGAACGTCGCCCTGGAAACGAAAGATTAATTTCTTGTGTGCAGTCTGCTTTTCTTTTTTCTTTTTTAGCTTTCCAACCCTATAGGCTTCCTCTTTGTTGCACAGACATGCAGACACAAGTAGCACAAACACACACATATTACATCAGTATTAGTGTATCCTGGTGTTATTAGCGTGTACAGCGGTGGGTAGGGTGCGTTCCACCGATGTCAGTCCTAATACAGCCCAGTGATTTGCAGAGCTGGTGACACATTCCGTTGAATTAGCCCGAGGCCAACTGTAGCGCTGACACTGGGTCAGTTTTTCTCCATGTGCTGAATGATCAGAAGTCAAATTGACTGATGGTAATTTAATCCTGCATCAGTTGCTGGAGGGATTAGTGGAAATGTATATGGCAGAAAGCAGTAATGTTCTCACAATAGATTAGGCGTGTTGACATGTGAATGTAAGGACGTGACTGAAGGCACACATATGTTTGCCGGGCATAGAGCAGATTCACACACACACACACTCACACACACAGGCATTTGTCTATAGGTAGCATTACTAGCAGAGACACAAGAGATCAGAGCTGGATTCTGCAGGTATGATGTAATCCTGATTTGTGGCATGCACACACATTAATAACATTCCCTCTCTGTCCATTTCTTATCTTTCTGGGAGCTTTTTAGTGATTAAGAAAGCTAAACAAAGGGATTTAAATAAAGATGGCTACCCTATGTTGCTAAGTTCACTACCTAGCTACACTCGCTAACTTTAGACATATCTTAGTTACAGTGTAACTGTTCTAATACGTTGAGTTTTATTATTTATTTTAAATGAAACAACGGAACCATACAAACATGCCTTTAAGTTAAAAGACCTAATGT
>OOFC01038422.1:0-11059 GCA_900323345.1 Pseudochromis fuscus
CTAAACTGTAAATGGGAAATGGAGTAGAGCTTAAATAGTATAGTTTAAATATAGCACTTTCTTGACCTCACACACACACACACAACACACAACACACAATGCACAACACACACACACACAATGCACAACACACACATACACACACACACACACCCACACAAAAACACACAACACACACACAACACACACACACAAAACACACACACAACACACACACATACACACAACACACACACACACACACACACACGCACACACTCACACACACATACACATACACACAACACACACACACACACGCACACACTCACACACCAATGGCCACCAAGCTGCCGTGTAAGGCTCTAGCCACCATTGGGATCAACTTAGGGTTCAGTGTCTTGCCCAAGGACACTTCAACATGTGGACAGGAGGAGCCGGGAATCAAACCCACAACCCTACGATTCACAGGCGACCCACTCTACCACCTGAGACCTAAACTGTGTCCAATCTGTTAAATTTGCAACTTGTAGATTTTAATACATTTACAAAAAAACCCTTAAAACACATTTAACCCAGTTTTGAAGAATTGCTGAGTGAAGATTTATTGATTTTATTCCATTAACTGTGCAAAATGTGAATGAGTCTGAATACTTCCTGACTGTACACAGGAATATACACACAATTTCCCTTTTTTTTTTTATAGACTTCCAGTCATCACTGCTTGTGATAAACTGTGTATTTTGCTGACAACACACAGCAGACTGTCAGCCTACATTGATTTCAGACCCAATTTCCTCTTGCTGTCTCACAAAGCTGATGTCTGCTTATTTAAAACATCCCGGAGCTATGACCTATTTCTCACACTGGAAAGCAGAAGTTAAAATGAGATAATAAAAGTAAAATTTGCATTGTCAGATGAAACAGCTTTAAATCCACACTGACAGTGTGCAAAACAACAGGCACTGAAGTGACATTTTAGTTTATAAATTTAGATTTGGCTGCATTTTAGGCATTTGGTCGACACTCTTACAGTTACTGACAATTAAGTGGCAATCAGGAAAATCATAAGCACTGAGAAAATAGTCACAAATTAAAAACACTATAAACTCTTCATGCTGCTATGAAACAATTTGTAAAGACGGCCATGAATATATAGTAGCTTTTGAATTTTCTGTGGCAGATCAATGGGTGATAAAAAAAATGGTGAAGCTTTGACCTTAAAAATAATCCTTTGGCAAACAAGTCAATAATGTGAAGTCAGTTCTAATTAAACTTACTCGAGGCCTAATTTTACATTATGACAAAATAGAGGAAGGTACAGATGTCACCACAAGATCAGAGACATACTGATGGACAAAACTAATAGATTCATTTCACAGGAGCCAGACTCCCATCAAATCCCTGCATCATTTTATTGTCATTTCATTCTCATAGCTTCAATCACAGTCCCTCAGGAAAGCTGTGGGTGCTCCAGATGGGTCCACCACTGGGTCTAGAGGAGCCAACATAAAGCGTGGAGCGAGGTCCGGGGCGTTCCTGGCGTGTTTTCCCTCGTGCCCCCGGACAAAGTGGACAGGTGTGGACGGCGAGGAGGGAGGTTGCCGGACAGCGAGTGATGTCTGGCGGCCTCCGAGCGACTGCTGTGGAATTTCAGAGGATTGCGACACGGAGACACAAAGAGGAAAAAGAGGAGGGAATAAAACAAGCCCATACATGCCTTCCTACGCCACGTGCTCTCTCTGCTTTTAATGCCTTGTTGTAAACCCTCCTCCACCTCAAACTTTCACCTCCACTTTTTTTTTTTTACTGCACCTCTGTACTGATACACCCACTGCATCAAATCCTGTTTGCAGAAATACATTTTTCATTATCCCTCCTCAGGACTTCTCACCTCTCTCAGACACCTCGGAGGATACTCCAGCTGTGCCCTAAGCCCGGATCATCTCTAACCTTGTTGCCAAAGTCCAAGTCATAGATAATGACACTCCCATCCCAGCTAAACCCCCCTTTTATAGCCTAATAGTCAATTTCCTGTGTACTGACTTTAAGGAGACATGAACAGATGCTGCTGGACATTTAACTGTTTTTCCAGCTGACTGTATGAAGTCTGTTTTTGTTCATCATTATTAAAGATGGATTGTGTGATTGCTGTTCTGAATTACAGTGGATATCAAATCATTGCAAAGGAATGACGTCAGTGCATTTCACCTCGAAAATGTGTCCACTCATTAAAAAAAAGAAGAATTAGATTTTTATATATTTTAATATTTTATCTCTCTCAGCATCCTGCTTTTTGTCGCCCTATTATTAGAGTTGGGTACCGAAATTCGGTTCCAAGTAGGAACCAAATTAAATTTAGTGAGTACCGGGTACCCATAAAAAAATTATAATTTCAGTTCGGCTTATCGGTTCCTAGATGCTCTCATTTTACACAACGGCTGCAAACGGACTTTAGATATCTGCCAGGACCTGTCTGTTACATATCTAACACGCCACATGACACCGCATGGCAACAGGAAATGGACCGAGGAAAGCAGTTGAAAGTTACCCCTTTTCCACTGTTAACTCAATCATGTTGTAACTAGAATTTAAATATTCGCTGAAATGTTTTTTTTTATGGACTGATAGTAACAGAGTAACAGTAGTTTGTTAACAGCAGCTAGCATGTTAGCGGCCGGTTGTTGTGAACCAGCTACCTATGCAGTGACGTACTGACCTTTTACATGACGTGGCCCTTACTTGGCTCCTTGCCAGGGATCTGAACCAACTAACCACCAGGACTAGAACCCGTTCTTGTTTGGTGGAAAAAGGGTAATGTAAAAAAAAAAAAAAAGAGAATTTTATCAGCGAGAGCGGCCAATGTGGAAAATGCAACACGTCTGGGAAATGAATATGTTAAATATACATTTGGCTTCCTGTTTTTTTTGTTTTGAAATAAGGAATCGTTAGGAACCGGAATCGATAAGCAGAACCGAAATGAAAATTGGATTCATAAAAGTCCTAACGATACCCATCCCTAGTGATGAAGAGGCTTCAGGTAGATATTTAGAAATTGAATGCAGTTTAAACTGTGGTGTGATTACATAATAAGTGAATGCAAATACGCAAGGAGATGTAAAAAGATGCACTTTGTGCCACAAAAACCAATCACTATTGAGATTCCTTGACGTTGACGGACAAGCTGATGTGTCAGTCCAGAGATTTATGACACGACTTTGATTCTGTACCAGGTTGAACCCAGAAGGAGAGGCTGTTATCGCCATTTCTGGTACTTTCACAAGTAAAAGGAGAAATTCCTCTCTGGTTTCCAATTGGCGTGGTTTTGGGATGGGTACTCTTTTCGTCTGTTGAAGGCGAATACTTGCAGATAGATTTTTTTAATTATAGTACGTGCAATTGTAACAAACCATATAATACTGAAGCTCTACTTGTATTCAAACATCGTCCATCAGGAAAAGCCTCAGTTTCAACCATTGCTCATTGTTTCAACCCCAGTTCCTTCTGGACCCTATAAGAGTGTACATACTGTACTACTGAGACTGACTTGCTCAACTGTTCACCTCAGGTATTCACTGTTG
The DNA here is from genome assembly GCA_900323345.1 of Pseudochromis fuscus. Lineage (NCBI taxonomy): Eukaryota > Metazoa > Chordata > Actinopteri > Pseudochromidae > Pseudochromis > Pseudochromis fuscus. The sequence continues at coordinate 3,561 of OOFC01038422.1, forward strand.
GTGGACGACAAAGACAAGCAGGAGAAGAAGCGTCCAGCATCGGCCACAAGATCCTCGTCAGATTCTGCCGTGAAGACTTTCTACTATGGAGGGTCTCCAAACAGCAGCTTGAAGAACTTCACAGGCTGCATCAGCTACGCCTACATCAACAGGTAAATCACCACCGAACAACCACTACAGCCCGGAGCGAGGGGGGTGCAGCTGGTTTCTAAATAAGGATTTACTCAAGCTGCTGATTAGTATGGAGGCCTCTTCTCTCTCCCCCTCTCGTATGTGAGGAAGAGACGCCCAAATAAAGCTGAGTGGTTGAGTTCACAGAGTTTGTTGCTATAGATACATGCTAATGTGTTGAAAGTGTTTGGCACTCTCACCCTGTTGCCCTGTGTTTCTGCAGACAAGATCAGGACATCGAGCCTGAGGACTTTCAAAGGTACGCAAAGAAGGTCCAGATGTCTTTGCAGGACTGTCCAGTACAGCGCCCCCCAGCTGCCCTGGTGTCACGCCACAGGGATAACACCAGAGCCAAACACAAGGTAAACATAAAGATAACGCAGGCAGTCGACCTGGGATCTGTCCTCTTTCATTTCAGTCAGTTTGAGCTAAGCTGGCATTCAAAAAAATGCTCTTATAGGTCACCAGGGATAAGTCCAGCGTCCCTCCAGGCCTGATGGAACTGAAGAGTGACGACCAGGAGCCATCAGAGCAAAATGTGGAGCCCTGCTACCTCTCCTCAAGTCCCAGGGCAACTCGCCAAGCCTTCCACTACGGCGGCATCGCCAACAGCAGGCAGCACTACGCAGACGTCCCAGACTCCCTGTCTGAGAGGTAGGTCAAAGTAACCTCACCGTCAAGTCTGCTTAAGAGCTACCTCATCCATGTCTTTGAAGAGTGTCTGCATGCACGACTGAATGCATTTCTCTCCTTGCAGGTCCCACTTCTCCTTGTCCTTGAAGACCCAGTCATCCTTTGGCCTCATCTTTTATGTATCTGATGTCCAAGAGGACAACTTCATGGCTCTCTTCCTGGCCCATGGGAAGCTCGTATACACTTTCAACGCAGGGGACCAAAGAGTTAAAATCAGGAGCGAGCAGAAATACAATGACGGGGCATGGCACAACGTGAGTTCATGACCATCTGTCAGTGTGCATACAGGGACGGACGTATATGTTCGCTTAGTTATGTACGAAAGTGACAACCTCTTCTCTTCTCTTGCTTGAAGGTTATTTTTATCCGTGATGGGAGTGTAGGACGATTAATAATTGATGGGCTCACGGTGCTGGAAGACAGAGCTCAGGGAAGCAACGTCTCCTGGCATGTCAGCAGCCCCCTCTACATCGGAGGAGTTCCTCCAGGGAGAGCCCAGAAGAATATTCAGGTACAGCTTGAGGTTCGACATGTGGAAGAGTTTTACCAGGCCAGGCAGGGATCATTGGAAATATTCTACCACTTGACTTTATTTATAGCCTTTAGTGTTTGTCCAGAACACATTTAGTCACAGTAGCAGACATCCAGCTCCGCTCAGACAACAGGAAACCACTATTGTGACCCTTTTCCCCTTTAGACCCTCGACAGGAAGGCATCCTCTGAGTTTTCAAAGCAGGATTAAAGTCAACTTGGAATGAAAAATGTCTTAGTAATTACATCTCTGATTGCATTGTTCACTTGTTTATATATATATATGTTCACCCACCTGTCAATCAATCAGAAGCACAGTTCAGATTCCCACCAGAAAACATTGGCAGGCTGTAGTAGCAGCTGCAGTAGTAATCAGTAGTTAGCTGGAACAGTATCATTAGTTAGCATGTAGTTCTAAGGCTATCAACCAACATTAGCTAGCTTAAATTGAAACATTGAAACACAATTGTTAAATTGTGTTTCAATGGTCCAATCAAATTACTTCAAACCTTTGGACCCATATCCTGTAACGATACAGAAGTTAGATCCTCTCAGAAACTTTGATATAACAATACAAATAAAATCTTTGACATTTCTTTGGCGAACATTTCAGTACTTCCTGTCACCAATACAACCAAAGATGTGATCCCTAAAAGACCACCTTTAAATGTTGCTAACTTTAGCTTGTACTAGTTATAATTATCCACTGGTCACATCGGTGCAAGTAAAATCTCCTAATGTACTAGACTGAGCTATTTCCTCAGTGAGGGATCCATGAACTATAATAAAGCAGAATTTTATCTTATCTGATCTTATGTTCTGTTAAATAATGAAACTTACCTTAACACCTCTCTTTGTGTGATTTATCAGAAAGCCCTTTACTGTTTATTTAATACCCCTGACCTCTTCCCTTCAGAGAAACTCTGCCTACAGCTTCACTGGCTGTTTGAAGAACCTTCAGCTCGATGGACAGGGGCTGTCCTCTGTGGCGGAGACATTTGGGGTCACTCAGTGCTTCGAGGGACACTCGGAGGCAGGAACATATTTCTCAGAAGAAGGAGGATATGTCATCCTGGGTATGTTTCTAGTACACGCTCAAAAATGCTGACCTGGGTAAATATTGGACTGACTACACACTGGGTTAATTCAAGATGTGTTGCTTTATCCTGAGGGTAAACTGCAACAAAATACAGGGTAAAAACAGCTTCAAACACAAACTAAGATACTGATGTATAAATCATGAGTGTGTGCAGTGTTGATGTGGTGCAGTGTTTTGGCCCAAAAAGAAACACCAAATACATTTTGGCAGCATCTGCAACTGTTTGCAAACTAAGCATCTGTTATATTACACGGCTCATTAGCTTCACAAACCCCATCGGTCTTTCACCATGCACAGAGAGCGTGGTCGGGGGAGGGAACGTGATACTCTGAGTGCAGCTGTGGTGATACTGTGAGGGGGGATAGAAGAGGGTGAGGAGAAGGTGAAGGCTCCAAGCAACTGAGCTGCAGCTGTAGAACGAGCCGAGTGATTTCACACGACAGAGGAACTGAGAAAAAGTTGAAGGTCAGAGCAGATCAGGTACCCACAGCTCACTTCCTGTCGCTCTCACTGCTTCCTCCTCCTGCAGATGAATCATTCGATCTGGGGCTGAGGTTTGAGCTGGCAATGGAGGTGCGCCCTCGTGTGGCGTCTGGGGTGCTACTGCATGTGCGCTCAGCAGACGGATATTTCACTATGTATATGCATCAAGGAGCGGTGAGTCTTTAAGTGTCATCCAGAAACAATAAACACAGGTCCGTTCACCTTCAGAAGCTAATATGATATTGTTGCCTGTGTTTGATTCAGGTGGTGATTCTTGTGAATGATGGGAATCATGAGTTCTCCACAAAGGTGTCACCACGACATGGAGTGTGCGACGGCACCTGGCACAAAATTACAGGTGAGACTTTCCTCAGAAGCAGTGATGAGGTACAACTGAAGGAGGAAACAGAACCGGTCCAACTCAGCAAATCTCAATTGGGATCATTGTTCAGCTCTGGTGTTGATATTAGACTCAGTGTCTGATGTCAGTCTAAAAACATTTAGCTCAGAACTGAACCACGACTCGAGACACTTCCCGTGGCTCAGAAGCATCCATACACTAAAGCTTGGATATTCAAAAAGGTTATTTTGTAACAGACGTTATTTGGACATTGTTGCATCGAGTAGATGTGTGGATCTGAATCTGGTTCTTTCTTGGAGCAGTTCCACGGTAACACACTCCCCACTGAGGTCAATAGGGTCAAGGTATCAGAGTGGTCACCCCAAAACCCTGACCCTAGTCCAATGACAGATTTGTGGGCAGTCCTGAAAATCCATACGCAAACAACAACACCTACAAACCTGTGTCAGCTCAACAGGTTCAGGTTGTTGGAGGAACAACTTGAAACTACAAAGTGTACGTAACCCACTGACCCTGTGAGAATGGGAGGAAAGAAATAAAAGCTGATATCAACATATTTCTACGCTATTATTCTGACATCCTTTAATAAAGTAATACTGTCTAGAAATGTAAATGCAGTTGTCCAGGGTGTAAGTAAACTTCCAACATATAAAACAGTTTAATAAAATAAAAGTATAATAGTAATAATAGCTACTGACCTCTGGCCTGAGTTAAAACTACTTTACCCAGTTTCTCCGAATATTTTATTTGAAATGTCAGATTTGATGCTCCAACATCTTAGTAATTTATTTTGTTATAATCCACAAACAAATGCAGCATTTATTAGGAGAAGAAAAAGTGACACTATAAATAAATTAGTGGTGATAAACTATCCAATAACAGCAACATCTCCTCCCTCTGCAGCCTCCAGTTCATTTCATATCATTCAACTGATCAGTCCTTAAATCACATTTCAAGATTTTTAACCTGCTGGAAACCTTTTCATTTTAGACTTTCTACAGTTTATGATTCACTGTTTTTTTAACATAAAGTGGTCGTCCTCTTTTGTGGACACTGTACTTCCTTCTAGTGGCAGCAAAAGCACAATACATCAGTTACTGTATCATTATCACTACTTTGTGTTCAAAGACATTGCTAAGTTTTTATACTTGTCTGAATCTAATAATCCCGAATAGTTAGGAGAAATTAAAAATGCAAACAATGTAACAAAAAAGCTGGTGTATGGAAGCCCTAAAAGGAAGTGGTTAACTATATTTTTATTTTCTCTCTTTTCACGTGATAACGAGATAATTTCAGTGGTTTTCTCGAGATCTTGAGATATTTTTCTCGTAATTTTCTGGTGACTGCACCACAGTAACATCATATAATCATAACTCCAAACCGTGATGAGCAAAAGCACAACACCGTGGTCCGGATAAAGACAGTAATCAGACTTTTGTTTTGATTTCTACATCGCCAGAAAAATAACTCGAGATCGCGAGAAAACCACTGAAATTATCTCGTTATCACGGGAAAATGGAGAAAATAAAAATACAGTAAACCACGTCCTTTTAGGGCTTCTGTACGGGGGTCTCAGGAGGTTAAAGATTAATTTATTAATCGAGCTCATTTGTTTTCAGATAAAAACCTGTAAAGACCAAACAGCAGTGACTGCAGTCAGGCTCATAGCTGCGAGGTAGTGAATTAATAATAGAGGGAAAAAGCTAAAGCTACTGCTGCTAAAAGCTAGCTAGCCTAGCTTAGCAAAAGTAGTAGTAACTAGCATCTCTGCAGCTTCCAGAGGATGTAACTTTAGAGCAGGGGTAGCCAACTCCGGTCCTCGAGGGCCCCTATCCAGCATGTTTTAGACGTTTCCCTCTTCCAACACACCTGATTCAATTGTTCAGCTCATCATCAAGCTCTGCAGAAGCCTGAAACGATCCTGATCATTTGAATCACGTGTGTTGGAAGAGAGACACATCTAAAACATGCCGGATAGGGGCCCTCGAGGACCAGGGTTGGCTACCCCTGCTTTAGAGTATGATTGATTTATTTAGTTATGAACTAATCAGTGCCTAATATAGTATCTACCAGTTGATTCTGGAGTAACTAATGACTCCCTACACTAAAGTCCTGGTTTAGTTATTAGAGGAGTATTTAAAGGTTTAATTTCATATGTGATATTGTCCTGTTTCTAACACTGGGAGGTAACGATAATAACGACAGTCTTTCTGAATTCATTCATTCTCACCCTGCTTGGTGTCAGTGATCCGGGACGCCAATGTGGTCCAGCTGGACGTGGACTCTGAGATCCACCACGTGGTGGGACCTCTGGACCCCAGCTCAGCAGACACCAGGAAGCCAGTCTTCGTGGGTGGAGCTCCAGGTGAGGCATAGATAGCAGCTCCTCCTGAGTTTCTCCTGTCGTCATCAACCTTTCCATCACACAGCGTTCTTCCTCCCTCTCAGATCCTTTCCTCCCGGAGAGCGTCGCCGCCAGGACGCCCTACGTGGGCTGCATGAGGAACCTGAGCATCAACAACAGCCGAGCGAGCTTCAGCAAAGCTGCTGTGGTGAGCGGAGCGGTCAGCGTCGGGACGTGTCCAGCAGCGTAGCTCTGTCCTCACTGTCCTCAGTCCACCATTGACCAATCACATGTTAGAAACTCTGTCTGTTAAACAGGAGAGAGACTCATTCTTCTCTCTCTGTCACATGTTTGTGTTTCTCTCTATAATACCATGTTGTTGTTGTTGTTGTTGTTTGTCCCGAGACATAAACATGACCAAAACGTCCAAATTTAAATAACCTGAAAGTTCTAAGTAAATGAGAACAAATGTGAATGGAACCATCCTGTGGAACTTAAATGTCAGTCAGAAATGTCCATCTTCATTATTCCTACAGTCCACAACATGGACACATGTGTTACTGCTTTCTACAGCACAGGATGCTCCATGACTCCACTTCTATCATCTTCACGGCACATTGTTTGTACAAGCTCATGATCAAAACTGTCTCTTTCTGTGCTGTTTTATTTCTGATAAAAAATATTTTACATCCACTTAAGTTGGACTTTTTATTTTGAATTTTCAGGAGATTTTTCTGAATTGCTAAAATCTCATTTTCTCTAATCATTGAACACAAACCACAAAATATAAGCTCCACTCACAAACTAAAACTCAAATCATTGAGTCAAACCTATTTTACAGCTTTTTATGAATTATCAAAAGTAAACTTCATCGTCTGAACACAACTACAATCCTGAACTAATATCAGCTGCACAGCTGCTGCAGATACTTTCAGGGAGGAAAGCGTCAGGTAACAGATTCACCTTCAGACTAAATTACCACCATCCTCTGAGTGAGTCCACCTGCAGGAGAAAAAACCACCACACTGCTGCTTCCAATGGATGACACTCCACACACAAAGCTCCGCCTCCAGCATGATGTCACCTGAACAATCAGGAAGTAGTTTGTTCCTGTTCAGTTCTCCACAGCCACAGAAAGACGGTAAGATTTACATTCAATACACAGCAACAGGAGAGTTACAGGAGGGAGAAGTGAAGGACTGAAGGACTAAAATACTTCAACTGAATCTGATCAGAGGAGGATCTCTGCTGTCCGGTCTGTCATGAGGTCTTCAGAGATCCTGTTATTCTGTCATGTAGCCACAGCTTCTGTAAAGACTGTCTGCAGAGATGGTGGAGAGAGACACCAACACACCAGTGTCCAGTTTGTAAAAGGAGATCTTCAAGAGATCAAACACCTACAAACTTGGCTTTAAAGAACCTGTGTGAGTCCTTCATACAGGAGAGAGATCAGAGAGCTTCAGAGTCTCTCTGCAGTCTGCACTCTGAGAAACTCAAACTCTTCTGTCTGGACCATCAGCAGCCAGTGTGTCTCGTCTGCAGAGATTCAGAAAAACACACCAACCACAGATTCAGACCCATCGATGAAGCTGCATGACAACACAAGAAGGAACTTCAGGAAACTCTGGAGCCTTTAAAGAAGAAGTTGAAGGTTTTTGAAGAAGTTAAAGAAAACTGTGTTCAAACATCAGAACACATGAAGGTCCAGGCCCGACACACAGAGAGGCAGATTAAGGAGCAGTTCAAGAAGCTTCACCAGTTTCTGGAAGAGGAAGAGGAGGCCAGGATGGCTGCACTGTGGGAGGAAGAGGACCAGA
>OOFC01038422.1:11079-22389 GCA_900323345.1 Pseudochromis fuscus
TTATTGTGGAAAAATATGCGGGTTTAAATCCAAATTGAAGAAGCATATGAGAATCCACACAGGGGAGAAACCTTATTCTTGTAAAACATGTGGTAAGAATTTCACGAAAGTAGTCATTTGACTGTCCACATGAGAACCCACACAGGTGAGAAGCCTTATTCTTGTGAAACCTGTGGTAAACATTTCAGCAGCAATGGTAATTTAACTGTCCACATGCGAACCCACACAGGTAAGAAGCCTTATTCTTGTAAAACATGTGGGAAGAAGTTCAATCAAATTATGAATTTGACTGTCCACATGAGAATCCACACAGGTGAGAAGCCTTATTTCTGTGAAACATGTGGAAAGAATTTCACCAGCAGTGGTAATTTGACTGTCCACATGAGAAACCACAAACACTACGCTTCCAAAACATATGGTAATCAACACAGTTGAGGAGCCTTAGTCTTTTAAAACTTGTGGGAAAGGATTTATTGACCTTTTAAACTTGAAAAAAAACCTGTCTGTGTTGGTACAGGTTAAAAGTAGTTTTCAGCTTTAAAGTGTCTTTGATTGCTTCAACAATAGAAACTGTTTTACTTCTGGATAAAACTGCCTAATTATTTTGATTTGACATTTTGTTTTTCTGAATTTCTTTTTAAAATGTTATTGTGAAAAATGTCACATTGAAAGTCTTGACTTGAGTGAACAAATGCAAAGTTTTACATGAAATTTAAGTATGTTACTGTAGATTCAGTGAGTTTTATTGTGGACTGAGCACAGGCCCTGTTTCTGATCTTGTATTTGTTGTACACTCTCACTTGGAGCTGGGAAACCTGCTCGTGCTGTTGGTCACTGAAGTCATTTCTTACTTGTTTACAGCAAGTTGTTTCATTTTATGCTTCGATGTAATTTATGGTTGCATGAATTTTTTACAATTTGTTTCAGAGGTGAAACAAACAAAATAGTAGCCGATGTTTTATGTAATGCTATTTATTTATTAAATTTTCTTTTACCAAATCTTTGATCATTTCTTTCAGTTTAGAGATGTGACGTTCATCAAGGATTCTAGTTTTTTAACGATTCTTTTAAGAGACCAATGAGACCCGATTCTCAACTGTGAGTCGTTCTTAAATGCAAATTGCCCACGCTGCCTTCACTTCAACGACTAATGACATCTCTGTGTTTGAGAAGTCCACAACACACTCCATACACATGAACGTAGCTGTATATGCAGCTAACTTAGGGGAGGACATATTAGTGGCCATTGCCTGACTGGACTGACAACATTTGCTGCTGTATCAGGGAGGAGGAGATAAGTAATGTCGTGAACCCCAGCCAGACGATGTTGAAGGTTAAGTTTTTTTAAAGTAATTTATGTTTAGTCCTTAAAACAATGCAGTATTATAAAGTAGCTCCTACAAAAATATAAAATAACCCAAGTCTAAATTAAATATTAATACAAAACAAAACGATACCTTATTCCCCTTCGAGCTAGGTGCTTAGGATACAACACAGATCCTTCATGTAGTAACACAGTAATTTAGCTGTTTTGTCTGTTATTTGCCATTTCCACATTCTATCAAGCACCTGCCTGTAAAATACAAACTTTGTTTTTACATTAATGTCAAAATAAAATACCCAAAGTATCGAAGGAAAAGGCATTGTCACTATAAAAGCATATAAATAATAGCTAGCAATCAAACAAGGCATGAAACATTTCCATCATTATGGATCTTTATGAGGTTCATTTATAAGTAGACAGCAGCACCGAAGTCCAACTGACTGGACTGGAAACATTTACTGCTGTATCAGGGAGGAGGAGATATTAGTGACTGAAAAAAAGACACAAAATGAGCCAGACTCAAAGGAAACACAGCAGAACTTGGATGCACTTTTCTGAGGACAACACACAAGGTAACTCACAATGTAATACTTCAGAAAGACATCTCTTTCAAGTCTAGGTCAACAAACTACTTACACCACCATATGAAAACTCAGCGCCTGACAGTAATAGATGTCAGAAGAGATCAGACCGACTCCGGCACTAATGAGTGACATCTCCATCAGTCCCTCTTCCACTGATTCCTCTTGTTCTGCCTCCACTTCAGGTACTGATGCCAAGCCACTATTATTCTGTCTTCAGCACCAGCATCTCTCCTTGAATTGCCTATGTAAGGCTCAGAAGTAAAGAAGAATTTATACTGAGGAAATACAGGCTTTAACAGTGAAATAATTTCATATTACAGGAAATCAGTTAATTCATATTTGTCATTTAATTTGTTAAAAATATATATCTACAGTGTTTAACTGAGTAACTATTACCTATTTGCAGAATTGTTATTTACACATTTTAACATTCTCATTTGTGTTCTCTGCTCTTCTAATTAAGTTCTGCTAGCTCCTGATTGGTTAGTTCAGTCTTGTGACAGTGTGTGTCAAGAAGTGTTGGTATAGAAAGTAAGGCACTGTTTTAAGAAGAAATCTGTCTCCATCCTGCTGTCTCATTTCATAAAGAGGGATCCATCAACTACCAACGAACCCGCGCGTTACATTTTGTGGCAGCTGGGGGTGCAACGGGACATGTAACCCATGACACGGTCCATACGTTGGTTTTTCAGTTCTGTGTTGTTTCGTATTTTGTGCGTAATTGTGTCTTGTGTTTATTTGAAGTGGCACAGTAGGTCTGTTCAAAAGCTTTTGGAATAGACAGTTGTTGTTTTGTTGGTGTTACCTTTTCATAAATAAATCTTTGTGAAATTATGATCAACATTTGAACGTGTGTGATATTTTCAGTTATTTCCAGTTTACTCTGCAGTGTATTTGAGGAAACGGTTTACTGGCTGCTCTGCAGTGTGGAAGCTAATTGGTTGGGCAATACAGTGCGTGATTTGTAGCAGTACATGCTATATTTAATTTGTTCTTGTTTCCAACAGTTTTCATTTGTGTTTGTTGAATGTTTGGTTTCAAAAAACGTATTCATCCAACGTCTGTATGACTGTGCAGCAACGAATGGCTTCAGATTAAAGGAACTGAACTACATCAAGCGACTCTGTGCTCTCTAATAGGAGCCCTAAATTGGCCAATAAATTTATATTCGGCACTTTAAGAGTGAAAACTCGACACGTGTTGGATTTCATCCTTTATTTTTCTGACCGTTCATTAAAACCTTCACTTATTTCCAATGATATCACAGTTTGTTTCTTAGTAACAGACAAGATTGCATTGAACAATATTTCAAGGAAAACAAGATCCACAATGTTTTTCAAATGAACCATTCTCATCATTATTTTCATAAAGAGGCTGTTGTAGGTGGACATCACTTCACAGATTCTAATCATTATGCTCTTTGAATCAGATCATTTAACATTCTCCAGGTGCCTTTCATATCATTTTGATGATTTTGCAGCAACTGATCATATAGGTCTTTTTATACAATCTAGTAATTGATATCAATCTGTTTTTGTATATTGTGTAATTGTCTTCCATGTCTTGTTTTGTGTGCTTCAGATATTCCTTGTAAAGCCTGTTTTTCTTTTTACAAGCCTTTTCCAATCCCTTTGTTTACCATGGTTTTCTATTCTTATTAGAATTTCTTCTGTAACTGTTTACAGGACAATGTCTATTATACAGTGTCAACAAAAAAACAACAACTAAGAAAGCATTATATGAGTCATTAACATCATCTACATGAACTTCATGCCAATCATAGTTCTTCCTTTAAGGCCATAACTGCTTCTGGTGATTTTGTTCTAACCAACAAGGATTGTGTTTATTGTTGATTAGTGCTGATTGGCTGTTCATTTCCATGACTACAGAAACGTGCAGATGATCACTTATATCAGTCATCAACAGACCACTTTTTATCTCACCATCAATAATATTTATAAAAATATGATCCATCAATGTTGCACTTTCCAATGTGATTCTACTTAGTTTTGTGATTACTGGATGAAAACTCAAAGTAAACATAGTATTTACAAATTCTGCATTTTTCACATGTTTATTTCATTTCAACAAATCAATGTTAAAGTCATCACAAATTAAAATCACCTTCTCGCAATGTTTCTCCCATAAATCAGTTGTCTCCTTATTTAACTGATCAGTGCAGGACCCGGTGTCCTGTCAATACAACTAAAAAATATGTTTTTGTATTTTTCTATCTTCATTTCAACAGTTACACACTCCATCAAGTTGTCCACAGCAACTGTCACATCACCATGAACCTTCCATTCAGAATCAGATCATACAAACAGGCCACACCCCTTCCTGTTTTATTGGCCTGTTTTACCAAAACATTTCATAGCCTTCAGATTCACCATGTAACCCTTTCTCATCACCCAACCAAGTCTCTGAAATTGTTATTACACTAAATTGATGCTGAGTTTGTTGTAAATAATCTTTCATTGGATCCAAATAACTATAAAGACCCCTGCTGCTGTAGTGAATCACACAAAATCCCTTCATCTTAGACTTGGACTGGTCTTCTGAATGATATTCACATGTAGTGAATTTCTCCATTGTGAGATTAATAAAGTCTCTCTTATCTTATCTTGTATGACAGTTGTGGTGGAAATGGGTCTCTGGATGGAAACATTGTAACTTTATGTAATCAGTTCATTTGAATCAGTGATTCTTAAAGACTTGTTGGTCCATGGGTTGACCACATGTACAATCTGTAGCCTGGGACCCATCATCTACATTAAAGTGCATGTGTCATTAAGTACATAACATGAGCATGTCTTTCACTGGTCAATGGGCTGTGACTACGAATCTGTTGATTTTCTTCTTCCATCAAACTGGAACAAATCAACAAGTAAACAAAGAGTTGACAGGAAGAGTGTGTTGAGAGAAATGCTTTGATTGTTTTCTAGTGTCATGTGTTTGTGTTGACATACAGTCCATGCTAAACTCCAAAGTTGATTTTTACCATGTGGTTCGGTTGATTTTTATTTTTTGATTGACATGAGGGAAAGGAGTAGGAGCATCAAAGAAAGGCTTCATTGAAGTTTGATTGACAGGTCTGATATCAAATAAGACCAGTCTCATGCACATTGGGTTCAAGGGTCAGACCCACCTCCTCACTCCTCCCTTCATGTCTAAATATGGTCACTTCTGGCTCCAAAAAACTGACATGGCCACGTTCAAATACCAACCTCCTGGATCAGAATGAGAGTCCACAAACCAACGGGTGACGTCACACTTGCTTCGTTGATTTCTATAAACTGTCTCTGGTTCACCCCAAACTCCACCACACACAAGTGTTCACCCTCAACAGCCAATAGGAGTACTCCTCCTGGAAACCATGACGATCACCTCTTCCACCATCAACAATGAATGAGGTGACAAATACTGCTGCTTTCTAGCAGTTGGTGAAGTTCCAGAAACAGTGAACAGTCTCTGCTTCTTGGTCTGATCCTGGTACAGAGTCACAGTCGTTGTCATGAAGATCTGGACCAGCTCCTCCTCCATTTCTGCTCCTTGCTGACAGTGGGGAAGCTCAACACTGATTGGTTTGCACTGTGGTGCACAATGTGACCTGAATTTTTTCACTCAATTTGAAACTTTTTCAACTTGTGTGACACAAACTTGCATCTCCTCACATCGTTGCATTTATGATATAACTGTGTTGTCACTTGATGTTTGGTGTGAACGCAGTTTTACTATTTTCTGTTGAGATGTTTCCAAGTTCATGAGTTCACCTCACAGTCATGAGGAAAAAGGAGAAAGCACTCAGCATCACAGGGAGAGAAAGATCCAGAACCTTGTCACTGTGAGGCTACACTGTTCACCACTGCACCACCATTACTCAATTACAATACAAGTGAGTCCCGGTAAAGCCCCGACCCATGTTCCAGTATCATCCTGCTCCACAGTTCAGACAGCCTGGAGGTGGACTCATTTCATTTCATGGTCAAGGGAGACCTCTGCTGGTCATATTAGAGCATTGCTGTTACACAGTCAAGTGTAACACTGTTATAAGTGACTGTCTCCAGCAGGAGGGTGATTGCGCTATCTAGACCAGTTTACTGTATTATATGTCTCAATGAGATTAGCTGTATGAATAAAGGTTAAATTAAAAAAAAGAGAAATATGTTTCAGTTGCTATTTACATACATGTTTTTTTTTTAATGTGTCTAATATTTTTGGTGGTCACTATATGGTAAATGCACTGCACTTATATAAACACCTTTTCACCTTTGTTTAGGTCTCAAGGTTCATTACATCTGCCTCACAGTTTACTCACTCACACACCAATGCAAACACAGCTATCATGCAAGGCACCAGCTAACATTGGAGCAAGTTAGGGTTCAGTGTCTGGCTCAAGGACACCTGGACATGTGGACAGCTGGAGCCAGGTATTCAACCGGCAACCTTACAATTTGTGGATGACCTGCTGTACCAGCTGAGTTACAGCTGCCCATGGACCCACACATACATAAAATAATTTCTTTGTCATAAATGGATTACTATATGCTTAGGTCAATTAAGGTCCATTGTCCAGTCAAAAGAGACATTTCCATCAGGTTTATTCACAACAAACAGACAGACATTGAACCATGTATCTGCTGCCTCTCTTGTCCTGGAAAAAATAACAAAACAAAACATAAACCCTTCCTGGTGCTTATGTTTCCGATCTCTGTCAATCTATATTTATTTTGGGTGCTCAGTACGTTCAAACAAAAATGACCAGGATCGTTATCAGGCTTCTGCAGAGCTTGATGATGAGCTGATTATTTGAATCAGGTGTGTTGGAAGAGGGAAACATCTAAAACATGCTGGATAGGGGCTCTCGAGGACCAGGATTGAGCACCCCTGATGTACATTGTTCTATTCTGCTGCTCTGGCAAGAGAATTTCTCCGGTGTGGGATCACTAAAGTTTTATCTTATATTCATTCATTCATTCATTCATCATCTATACCTGTTTATCTGATTGTATCTTATTTGATTTTATTTACGTGATGCTTCTGTTTCAACTTTTCACTGTTGCGGAACATAAGTTCACCGTCCTCTGTTGCCGGCCGGAGCTTCACAGTGGGACACCCGGCGGAAGTAAACAAGAAAAAGACGCTAGCGTTAGCTTTCCGGATGTGGTTGAAGACAGTTGTGTTGTGGACTCCCAGAGAAAAGTTGTAGAGTAAAAATGTCTTCAGTTGAGTTTTTGAGAGAGTTTGTCAGCGAGAGAATAACTGCTGCTGCTGAGGAAATATTCACAGTGTTTGTAAAAACTATCGTCCAGTACGAGGAAGAGATCGATCGTCAGCGCAGACTGCTGGATATCACCTCCAAACCTCTAGTAAGGTTACACAGAATAGGTATGTAAAATGTATTGGTTATATAGCGTCTCGAACCTCAGCGTTGTGTCATTGATGACTACTCGACTTTAATCGTTGAATCGATGACACTTAACTGATGTAGATTCAGGTGTAATGGCCGTAAACTGTTATTTACACCGTAAGAGCTTGTGCGTCCATCAAGGGGGCCACTAGGCACAAAAACATCTCTTCTCGTTCTGTCACCTTTTCCTTTTTTACTGTCTTTTCGTTATCGCGCTCAAAGTCAAAATAGGAAGTGATCTCTTCCAAAATAAAACCCGGAAGTTAACCATAGCCGCTTACAAACAAGGCAGTAAGCACCAAAATAAAATACTGGTTATTTTAGCAAACAAATAAATGTACTTAGGGTTATTTACATAAACACTAATGAACTTTGAGGTTATTAGCGATACCTCACACATTTAAACACCTATATCTCTAAAAGTATAGCACTGTTAGAGAGCTGATTCTGGTGTAATTTTGAAGCTTATTTCAAGCCCTTTATGTCTCGGTTCATTGAGACAAAAAGTTGTCACAAATTATGAAATTCAAAGAAGAGCAAAAAAAAAACAAAAAACCTCTGATTCATGTCAGAGTATGACCCAGAAGCCAAAGACAGATATAAAACAGCACTCACAGTTCCTGGCACTCAGAAGTTACATTCCATCTTTCCAGTATAACTCATGGCGCAGTCCCCATCCTGCCCTGACCTCAACCCTACTGAGAACCTTTGGAGTGTCCTCAAGCAACAGATCCATAAGGGTGGGAGACGGTTCACATCAAAACAGCAGCTCTGAGGCTGTTCTCACATCCTACAAAGAAATTCAAGCAGAAACTTTCCAAAAACTCACAAGTTCAGTGGATGCAAGAATTGTGAAGGTGATATCTAAGAAGGGCTCTTATGTCCACATGTAACTCTGCCTGTTCACATGTTAATGATTGAAATAGCTTTTCATTTCAGTAAATATGGCTCCTGATGGTGCAAATTCAACAAATGACCATTTTCAGTTCTTTACAACCTATAAAATGTTTTGAATCTGTGCCGTGCAGAATAATGTGGGATGGTGCTTTTTGAGTTTTTTTATTAAAAAAATATACTGTTATAAATGGGAGGTTTGTTCAATAAAATGTGAATTATACTCTACCAGTTGATGAGTAGAAAAATATACTGACCGTGATTTGCATTGACCATTTAAGAAAATCAGAGAAAAATATCATTTGCATAATAATTTGGAACGGGGTGTGTATATTACTTAGAATAATAATAATTACTTAAATATTGATAACAACTACAATAGTTTGATCCTGGTAAACATCCTGTTAGTCATGACAGTGAGTCACGATCCTGGAAGTAACTCATCTGGATGGACTGCAGCTGTTTGTAAAATCACCAGTGACACTTGAACAACACAAATTTAAATAACCTGCAAGTTCTACGTAAATGAGAACAAATGTGAATGGAACCATCCTGTGGAACTTATACATGAGTCAGAAATGTCCATCTTCATTATTCCTACAGTCCACAACATGGACACGTGTTACTGCTTTCTACAGCACAGGATGCTCCATGACTCCACTTCTATCATCTTCATGACACATTGTTTGTACAAGCTCATGATCAAAACTGTCTCTTTCTGTGCTGTTTTATTTCTGATAAAAAACATTTTACATCCACTTAAGTTGGACTTTTTATTTTGAATTTTCAGGATCATTACAGTTTTTTCTGAATTGCTAAAAAAATCTAATTTTCTCTAAACATTGAACACAAACCAAAAAATGTAAGCTCCACTCACTAAACCGTTGGCTTATCTCACAAAATCAATTCATTGGTTCAAACCTATTTTACAGCTTTTTTTGAATTGCCAAAACACTAAACCTCATTCTCTAAAACAAAACTACAAACTACAATCCTGAACTAATATGAGCTGCACAGCTGCTGCAGATACTTTCAGGGAGGAAAGCGTCAGGTAACAGATTCACCTTCAGACCAAACTACCACCATCCTCTGAGTGAGTCCACCTGCAGGAGAAAAAACCACCACACTGCTGCTTCCAGCTGATGACACTCCACACACAAAGCTCCGCCTCCAGCATGACGTCACCTGAACAATCAGGAAGCAGTTTGTTCCTGTTCAGTTCTCAGTGAGAGGAGACGCAGCCACAGAAAGACGGTAAGATTTACATTCAATACACAGCAACAGGAGAGTTACAGGAGGGAGAAGTGAAGGACTGAAGGACTAAAATACTTCAACTGAGTCTGTTACTGACTGAAAACACTGAGAGATTCAAAGTGAAAGTAAGTTTCAGTGAAGTTCGTAGAGGAGGGAGGGGAGCCGGTGTCACGTATTAAGTGGTGTTCAGATGATGATAGTAGCGTCCGTTAAACAGACGTTACATAGGCGTGGCTTTTTAGGACTCCTTGTTTAACCAGGAAATAAACATTGACAATTAAAGAAATGTCCCCGTCTTTTAGCATATTAGCTTAACAGTGTACTGCAGCACTCATGTTGGTCTTGACAAAAATACACGAAAACATTCGGCGTCATCAGTTAGAAAAAAGACGTCTTGTGTGACGCATATAGGGATAAACAACGTGTGCACGATCTGAACCAGCGGTGTTTTGTGAAGCACGCTGGAAGACATGATGAAGATGAAGTTTTACAATTACCATTTAGGTTTAATTTGAGTATTTAGCTATTGAAATTGTAACGGTAGCATTAAATCCCATAGAAAGTTCACTGGTTAAAAATAAAGTACGCTGATTCATGTTGAAATCAGAAATGCAGGACTGACTAAAGAGCAGCAAGACTTGTCATGTATGAACAGGAGAGGCATCAATTTTAAAGTCATATCAATTTCATTAATACTTTTATTTTACACACACGTGGTTGGGATGACCAACACAGGATATCTGAGTATCTCAACAACCGTGTGGCCACTTCCAGCTGTAACCTGCGGCACAGGGCACTCAGTGGGTTGACCATCAGGATCTGTTCTGCAAAGCAACACGTTTGTGATGAGATGGTAAATGATGCTTCACTGTGGGACACCACAAACAGCAGGACACGACATTGTGTGGTGTTAGTGTGTAAGGTAACCTTGTGGTTATGTGTCCACCATCCACTGTAAATCAAGTCCACTTTCCCACTGTGGGAAAGATCTGGGTGTCGGTCACCACACTTTTTACTTTACGGGTAATTATTGATGTCCTGAGAGCAGACATGACAATTCAGCAGCTGGTCTGTGATCAGGTAGTTTCCATTTGATCATTGTTGTGTTGGTTCCAAGAAAAACTCAGAGCCCTCTGTTTAACTCGCACAGCTGTATCACCAGTTAATCTGAACACCAGTTAATACGTAACACCTGGACTGACTGTACTTTCTGTCTGCTGTGTTTTTATCTTCACTCAGAGACTCAATGGCTTCCAGATCAGAGGAGGATCTCTGCTGTCCGGTCTGTCATGAGGTCTTCAGAGATCCTGTTGTTCTGTCATGTAGCCACAGCTTCTGTAAAGACTGTCTGAAGAGATGGTGGAAGGAGAAACCAACACACCAGTGTCCAGTTTGTAAAAGGAGATCTTCAAGAGATCAAACACCTACAAACTTGGCTTTAAAGAACCTGTGTGAGTCCTTCATACAGGAGAGAGATCAGAGAGCTTCAGAGTCTCTCTGCAGTCTGCACTCTGAGAAACTCAAGCTCTTCTGTCTGGACCATCAGCAGCCAGTGTGTCTCGTCTGCAGAGATTCAGAAAAACACACCAACCACAGATTCAGACCCATCGATGAAGCTGCACGACAACACAAGAAGAAACTTCAGGAAACTCTGGAGCCTTTAAAGAAGAAGGTAAAGGATTTTGAACAAGTTAAAGAAAACTGTGTTCAAACATCAGAACACATGAAGGTCCAGGCCCGACACACAGAGAGGCAGATTAAGGAGCAGTTCAAGAAGCTTCACCAGTTTCTGGAAGAGGAAGAGGAGGCCAGGATGGCTGCACTGAGGGAGGAAGAGGACCAGA
>OOFC01038423.1:0-12220 GCA_900323345.1 Pseudochromis fuscus
TAATACATTAATAACCATATTTTCTGGACTATTGAGCGCACCTGTCTATAAGCTGCCATTGAATTTATTCAAACAGTTTCATGTGGTCCACTCTGACCGGGTCTGATGTGACGAGGCTAAATGTATCGGTGGCACGGAGCTTGCTAGCTCATAAAAAGCTAACGAGCTTCGTGCCACTGATACATGAGAAACTCCGGTGTTTAAGCTGCAGGGTTCAAAGCATTGGAAAAAAGTAGCGGCTTATAGTCCAGAAAATACGGTACTCCAAATTTTTCCATCAAGGATTGTTCGTTAAATAACTAAACAATGGTTTTAATTAACTTCAAATTATTATCATACATGTTTATATATTTCTGATTCTCTCAGAGACTAATCTGCAGCAAAACCCAGGAATTTAAAGGAAATTTCCAGAAATTTGTAAAACTAGTAATGACATTAAAGAACTACAAGACACAAAGTGGGACTCTGACAGTTAAAAATAGTAATTTGTGTGTAATTTAAAGGATCATCTCTGTCATCCATTGTGCACAGGAGCACTGAGCCTCCCTGAAGCTGTGCAGGGAGGACAATAGAGGCAAGGGGGGAAAAAGCAGATTTACGGAGTTTAAAGGGGCAAACAAAGGAGAAAGCCGTCATTACGTCTTTAACATCATAGCTTCCAGCAAGTCCAGAGGAAAAACAGCTGGTTTACTGTGGAGGTCATCAACTGTTGTCTTATATGATGATTACCCAGGATTTAGTCATTGTAAAGTCAGGTGGAACAGAAGACACTGTCTATATGGTGTTGGTGGTTTGAAGCATTTAACCTTCACAGTGTCACGTCTGAATGGATTTTCATATGAGTGGGTTCAGGCCTCAGTGTGACCTTCACAGACTGTAATGAGACGAGGAGATGACACGCCCTCCTCGGGTGAAGACACCTTTAAAAGACTGCAGAGTGGTACAAAGAGATTAACCCCCGGGGCGTTTAAATGCTAAACAGGCAAAACTGCCTTCTGTGCTTTTTTTTGGTCTTTTGATCTTCCACCTTTTTAAATGGAAAACAGCCCCAATTAATTCAGCATTATGATTAGTAATATACATAGATACATAGAGGTTACTATCAGCTATTCACACAATTTACAGTCAGTTAAATGTGGTTTTAAATTCTTTATTTATTCTTCATTTTAAGATACAAAGGCCAAACATAAGGTCCTCTTAGAAACACAATACTGGAATTAAAAAAAAAAAGCTTCAAATCCAGTCAAAACTGTATGAGGTCAACAGTCAGTATAGCAAGAAATGAACTTAAAATACCATAAAAACACATCCATTTCTTTTTGATCATAGAAAAGCAGAACAGCAGGGGAACAACATATTTATAATGCTGATGAACAGCAGGGAACAAATGAAACTATGTCACCAATAAACACAAATCAGTTCAACTTAAAGCGACCAACACTCGTTAATAAAATGCATGCAGACATGAAGAGGGGCGACTGCGACAATAAAGTGTTGTGTATCTGCGACCTCTCAGTGACGCTGCCATCCCCTCATGCATTTTTTAAGGATTTCCAATTCATATTCATTGTTATCAAAACTAACAGTATAATATTGCACGAGCCCATAATTCATAATTCATGGGGTGGAAAGAAACTGTGACGGGGGCGGCAGAAGCAGATGATGCGGTGAGTCGTGTCGTGTCCAGTGGAACCGTAAAAATCAGTTTTAATTTGGTTTCTTTTTACCGTCTTATCAGCGGGACAGCAGCTTTGAACTGGAGGCGGAATTTTGGACCCAAAAATAAAATATCTGCAGCAACATTATCATCTACGAATGTGGACAGATCCCAGCACAGAAGTACTGTATATATGCAGTCACATATTAACACTGAACAACCAAAGCTGGGGAATCCCTCCGACTGTCAGAACTCTGCAGCATTGAACAAACACTCTGTTTTCTCTCCTACTTCACCTCTACATGTAATAATGAATATGTTTAACATTTGTTCTTCAATGCACAACACTGTTTTTGATGTTTTTTGGTTTTTTAATGTTTCAAATATCAAAACACAAACATCAAAGTGCCATAAAAAAGCTAAACTGGGTGAACACAACTAGAAGCACAGCAGTGAGTGGGTAAGTGTTCAGTAGCATTTACTGTACATCAGGAGCAGATCTGCTTCCACCTGAGACAACATCCATCATCTGTTTTCAACTTGCAGCCACAACAACTTTCTTAATCTCCCAATTTATGATGCTAACTAATTAGTTCTATGTACAATTCTTGGATTAATACTGAGTTAATACTGTTATTCTAACAAAACACTAGTACACTGTGTAATATGTCAGTAGCTGCTGTTCCAAGTGGGTCTGAGGTGGTTCTGAGAATCACAGAGAAGAATCAGGCCCCATCCATCATCAGTACACTTCAAACAGCCCGCCAGAGACCAGATCAGTAAACTGTGACCTGACCAGAAATGTGACTTTTAATAAAATGAACCACCTCAAAACAACCTGCTGTGGCAGCCAACATGTGAAGAACTACAGTAATTGTCACATATAAAAATGTGGTCAAAGCAACTAAAATCATTACTGAAGTCACTTCCTAAATGAGCAGTTGTTGTGGAAGATGTCTTTTTTTTTTGGCTGAACACATCATACCAGCTCATGACAGCAGCATGTGTAACTCTCTCAGAGCAATAAAGATCTTAACCTCTTCTGCTCTTTGTTTCGAACATCCTGTCTGTGAGTGACGCTGTCTCCTCTGGCTCTGAGATCACATCTGTTTGGCTGCTTCAGCGACCGACTGTGATGGTTCATCGACTAATTATGTCCCACAATGACAGAGACTTAACATATTAGATTTCTGTTTTTGTTCTGTTTGTCTGCGTCAGTGCACGATTTACTAGATTTTTCTACTTAAACCCACAGACACGAAAACCTTAGGGTGTGTTGGCACAACATGACTTGACGACTTTACTTTGATTTGAAGCAGCTAAATCCTAAACACGCTTTCGTGAAGAAAGGGGATTTTTTTTTTCTTTGTGTAATTGTTGCTATATGTTGATGTTTGAGTGAAAGCTGTGTTTGCACCTTGGATGTTCGACCTCTTAAAGCAGTACAAACTGTAGTACAAGAGGAAACAAACTGAGGATTTTACTGTTCAAACACTGCAGAAAATATCAGGAACACTGTAGCACACACAGTCGGACACCTTGAGATGTTGAGCTTCTTATTTTTCCTCAAAAAAATAAGTTTTCTTGTAATTTGACTTTTACAAATTACTTGACAGACCAGAAGATAAACTTCAGGTTACCTGCCAATTATTATTCCCATTTTTTTAAGTGCACATTTACTATCAGGTGAAGAAAAATAATCAATGAGACATCTCAAAGTTTCCTCTGAAGAATAAATAGTCTGTGTGTTGTGGACAGATCAAGAGTTCGGTTAAAGGAAGTATGCAAGCTGTTCTGTGGATCATATGTACATCACCAGCCGTGGGTCTTGGAGGTTCAATGTTCCAGGTAGAACTGATCTAGGATCAGAGTCCAGGCAGCACCAACTGATACAGCAGTAGTCTTGTTAACCCTGACCTCTGACACAGGGACGAGGGGATCATGACCTTTGTTTTAGCCAGTAAGTGACATAAGATCTGACCCCAGCTCTGCTTCTTGAAATGATGACAGATTTACTTCAGGTGGAAAAAATCCGTGATCACTTCAGGAAGCAAAAAATAGCTTAGCTGAGAAAGTACCCTGGTAACAGTGGTTAGAGGTAACAACTCCCACCTCCCAGCAGGCATGGTTGTAGGTGGTGGTGTGCTACTCTGGTGTTTGCTGCCCCCTAGGGCTGAGAGCAAGGCAGTGCAGGTGTGGCTCAGGAGGGGAGGGAGAGAGGAGGGAAGGAGGAGGAAGAGGAGCTGAGGGGGGGGAAGGAGGTAGAGAAAGGAGGAGGAGGAGGAGGAGGTGGTGGGATGCTGGGGCAGTGCTACTCATCACAGCCCAGAAGCTCCACTCGCAGGGTGATGCGCTCGTGCCACTCCCACGGCAGGATGCGGACGTATCGACTGTAGAACGGCGGCTCGAAGATATTCTTTTTGTGAACATTGTTGTCACTGTTGCCTGGGAAGATCTGGACAGATGAAAGAAACCAATTAAAAACAATTAAACAATTAAAAACCACCTGCTATAAATAATTCAATATTTTCTTAAGCTGTTTATTTACTTCATGACTAAACATTAATGGAAAATATAGGTGTTATTTACAGTTAAACCAGTTTTAATACCTAGTTTACATTTCCCCCAAAATGTTAGGAATCTTAAGAAAAACTTAAAGTCAATTAAACACCATAAATAAATACAGAATGTGTATAAAGTACATATTTTGGGGGATAAGTTCTTGCAGATATCTTGTTGTGATGAGTTACTGAACTTTGTGGAAGTGTTTTTCCAGGTGCAAACGTAAAAACCAGAAAATGGTCAAGTTAACTGAGCAAACAGACATAAATCTAAGAGACGGTAAAAGGAGCCAATCAGCACAGATTCAGGTCATAAACCAAACATCAATCATAAATGTTTCCTGGATTAAGTCAGAGCGACTGTCAGCGCCACATTCTTGATTTAATGACTTAAATGGGTGTGTGCTGATCACATCTGGCAGACTAAATGTTTTTTGGATGCAGTAGACATGAATACAAACAGAAAACTAATCAGTCCCAGTGTTTGTATAAAGGGTTGCAGGTGTGGAGATGAGCCTGCCAGTTCCAAGCTTAACTACTACTCTGAGAGTTTTAACATTTTCCTTCAGGAGCACATCAATGCAGAACACTGGATTCTTTACTTTTCTATGATTATCATTTAAATAAAGAGCATCTCTTTTACTTTTTATCCATTTAATTGTCTCATTATTTTTCTTGTGCTGCTGGACTGACCTTGTCTGTGTTTGTGGTCTCGTCCTTCACTACAGTCCAGGACCTTCCATCATCGCTGTAGGCCACTTTGAAGGCTGTGACAAACTGGATGGAACCAAAGTCTTTGGCTCCCTGTGTGATGATGCCCGTAACCTTCTTAAGAGACTGCAGATCCACCTGCAAACACAGAGACAATGCTACAATAGCAGCATACAGAAAACATTAAAACAATATTCATCTCTGGCCTGTCCTCCGCTCCTACCTGCAGCCATTCAGATCGGTTGTTGGTGGCGGCAGTCCAGGCGTTTGTCTTGCCCTGTTTGTCCAGCCGGGCGTAGTGAGGGTACCAGGTGAAGGCCTCGATGCCCCAGGTGCGGAAGGTGCTGGACGCTGTGATCTGGCGGTCAGCCACCAATCGGGACTTCAGGCCCATCGGCTCTGAACAACCTGAAGTGTTTGAATACACTGTGAAGGTGAGACCAGGAAGAGAGGAAGAGACGGAGAAACAGAGGAATGGAAAGAGAGAGAGAAAGAAAGAAAGCATGATAGACAGGGGATGGACAGGAAGCGGCCACAGCCAGCCAGTGGCGTGAAGCGGCAAACAAACACCCAGAGACGATGATGATGATGATGTGGAGGACGAGAGCAGCAGATGCAGTGCACAGAAACATGGCACAGAGGTGAACGTTCAGCTGGAAATGTGCAGTTTTCAGGCCTTCAGCTCTTTGTTTCCACCATCTGTTGTTTAGGTCGATCACACCCACATTATTTTGAGTTTTACACTGATCCTCCACAAGTTAGTAGGTTACAGTTTTCTCACTTTCTGTAGAATTTCTTCAGTATTAACAGAATGCAAATGCTAAAGTTGGAACAAACTTGTGGAGCTCTGTGTAGAAGCTGTAAGAGACTTTTTAATGAGCGTGGGTTAGTGGAGCAGCTGAGCATGCAGGTCAGAGGAGCTCACGGTCAAAGCTACGAGAAAAATATCGAGCTGTACTGTTGCTGTCCGACACCACAGAAGGCAAGAAGCTGAATTCTGCACATCATCTGATATGCACAAGTGACTGGAAGTAAGACAGCTTGCTTGTTTGCTTTTTGAAAAGATCACACAGACGATGCAGGTATGTGAACCCCAAACCAAACAGAAATGATGGAGCCATGCATAAACAGGGAAGCATGACAGAAGAGGAACAAACACATACGAGACGAACATGTGACAGAGTAATGAAACCACACTGGCTTAAGATGAAAGGAAAAGCAAGATGAACAGACATTTGCTGCTCTACAGAAGACTTAAAGGAACCAAGTATGACATTATCCTGCTGTGGTGACAATGTTTGGATGATGCAATCTGTGCAGTAAAAAAAAAAAAAAGTCTTTGACTCATTAGCATCCAATGTGCTGTGGTAAATACAAACACATGGTTTTAATAAATTCTATCGGGATCATCTTGGAAGCGACTCAAATAGCACAGCTGTGTTCAAAGTTAGGAAGTAGTGTCATCATCCTTTGAAACGCGATCACTCACAGAGAGAAGGACTGAAAATAATTAGTGAGGAAACATAGTAGCTAAAAGTTGGCAGGCAAAAAAAGGGCTGTTTGATTTGTCATCCTGGAAAGACTTTCCTCCAGGAGTCTGAATGTGTTTCTGTCACTAACAGCCATCAGTGAGCTGAACAACAGCCGTGCAGCATGTGTATGTATTTACCGCTGAGTTCGCAGCCCACCAGCTCCATGCGCAGGGTGCAGGCCTTGCGACACACAACAGGAACAATGCGAATGTACTGGGCGATGATTGGAGGATCGAACAGGTTGGTCCTGGTGCCGTCATTGTCTACGTTTCCCACAAACACCTGAAAGAAGGAGAAAGTGCTGAGTAATACTGACCAGCAGTGCTTGAGATTCATGACATGTTCTGACCAAATGCCTTCATCTGTTTCACAGCTGATCAGTTACAGGTAAGTATGACCAGACTGTTTTGTGTACTGTGTGACTAAGGAATGTCGTTGCTCCCTCTAGTGGTGTATGACTGCCACCTGTTTTCTGTTGCAACAAGCAGTAAGAAATCAGTTGAAAACAGACTTATGGGAAATATTTCTCACATGATCCTTCCTCTGCCCGTCCGTTCTGTACATGGTGTACGTCTTGCCATCGAGACTGGACGCCACCTTGAATGCCTTGATGAACTCAGCTGTGGCCATGCGGCTGGCGCCCTGCGTGACGATACCTGTGAAGCGCATCTTTCTTTGCATGTTGATCTGAAAATGTGAAAACAAATGATGAAAATATGAGGTTCTTTCTTTTTGAAGTGAACTTGTTAAGTGACAGAAAATCAGTGCAATGATTGGAGGATGGTAGAAATTTTCCAGATTCTCAAAAACACACAATGGAGAAGTCTGAATAACAAGTCACTCAAAAGTATGTTCAAAAGTAAAGAGGAGAAATCAATCAAAAAACTTTTTTTGTTTTAAATACCCAATATCTTTTCCAAATAATGATGACTCAAGACCTCCAGGCCTTAACACCTCCTCTATCATCCACATCTATCATCAGCTTTTCTTTATTGATATCAATCTATGTAATCAATGGTGTAACTGCCTGTGTTACACTGTTAATGTCTCACTTCTATCCATGGATTCTTGTCATGAGCAGCTGCACTCCAGGCGTTAACCAGCCCCTTGTTGTTGAGGCGGGAGAGCTCAGGGCCCCAGCGCTGCAGACCCAGCAGGCTGTAGCGGACTGATGAGGCCGAGATCTGGGACTCGGCGATGCCTCCTCCCTCCATGCCGAGCAGAGAAATACAGCCTGAAGAGGAGAGACTGTGTCAACTTTTCTCATGGAAAACAATTTTTCCACAGAACAAGCTTTGAGAAACAAAATAAAAAGGTTTCTGTATCATGTTTATTACATTTATCAAATCTAGGGACACTGAGATTATAACTGATAGCAATAAAATCCAATACACCTTCATCTGTATGGTGTGTGTGCTAAACCTTCACTGGACTGTGATAATCATTAAGGATGCAGCGCACTGAATCGGCCTAATTGAATACAGTATTGATTTTTCATTTGGAACAGGCTATCTTTATACAGCCTATCGATCATCCTAAAACCCAGCAGCTTGGCCGCCATCCCAACCCCATCATCTTTAGTCTTCCTTCAGCTGCACTTCTTTCAATTACACCAGCATCAGTGCACCATCGTGTCGATATGACCTGAGTATAAGTTTCTTTTGCTCGTCAATCTAAAAAAGACAAATTGGTCACATTAGCATTCTGTAATATGAAGTGCTACTCGGCCACACTTACGCAGCTGGCAGCGTTTGCCTACATAAGGAGACGGGCAGTGGCATTTGAAATCTCCTTCCAGGTCCCTGCAGGTGCCGCCGTTCTCACATGGCTGGGCAGCACAGTCGTTTACATCTGAAGGGAGATAGATCACAGAGGAGTTAAATACTGGTCAGCTGTTAGAGGCCCGTCTGAAAGCAGATTACAGTTAGAAGTGTGAGTAAATTCCATGTCATGCTTGAGAGACAGACTTGACATTTCTTCAGCTGCTTTAACAACGAGGTTAACTGAAGCCAACAGGACTGGATCTGAGAGGGTTAGTGGGAGGAGCTTATTTCTCATTATTAGACAGTAAATGTAGCCTTGATGGAGATACATGGTATCAGCTAGGACAGAGATCATGTGGTTGGAGAGCTGATTAGATAATACAAAGATCCCAGGAGAGATGTTTCTGAGTGGGTGAGACTAAATATAACCTCTCTAAAGAAATCCCAAACCTCATGATATATGTTGTGTTTGACGTAGAGTGGAGGCTAATTCAGGGTCATTTCAGTGCACCTGTTAATGTTGCTATAATTCTGTGTTTCACCTCATGATGGCGCCCTCACAAACACTATCAGTCCCACTCAAAGTCTGTGGCAGATGAGTCACAGAGGAAAACGAATCAGCAGAAAGGAACGGGATAAATTCCTTTTCATCACTCACCCACAACAACTGTGAGTGTGACTGATGCAGATTTGAACGTGATCGGTATCGACCACATCTGCAAAGAACTGGGCTCAAATTCAGCTGCTTCTACAGATCACTGCACACTAAAAGGGATCTGCAAAGCTTTAATCCTTAATGCTTGTTATTACAGAAGAAAATGCATGCAAACAGCCCAGCACATCAATGCACTGTTTCCAACCAACACACACACACACACGGCAGCATCTCCCTGCCCACATGCGCTCTCTATAAATAGCTCCGTGTCCAAGCATTCATTTTCAAACGTCACAGTAGGACTATAGTAATTCTGAAATGTGCATCCACAAACTCTGGATAACGAGGTCCACAGGCATGACGCTCCTGGCTCTGAATCACATTTTTCAAGCTGCAGCAGCAAGTTTTCTTCATGTTGTATCTGAGCTCCTTGATATGGTTTTAATGGAAACATTTTGCAAGGCTCTTTTACATGAACCTGTTTAAAATGTCTGTACTATACGGTAACTAATGAGTCAGCTGAATGTGCAAACTCTATTTGGCTCAGTCAGGGGTATTAAGGCTTGTGGTTCACAACCGAAGTCAAGGCAGAGAGCATGATCCAGCACAAAAAGTTAAAGGTTAAAAGGTTAGAGGATAAACATATCTGTCATTAATTCACCACAGAGAATTCTCTGCAGTACAGGAGCTTGCTGCTAAAGTCTTTCTAACTTCAGGACGGTTAAGAGGCCGACTGGGGAAAGAATTTGATAAAAACCCCTGAAGTGCGTCAGCTGGTGGCCCTGTGTCCTGTAAGAGGATTGTGCACCATGAGGACCACACAGCCTGGTCAGCTTCAGGCTCTAATCTCTAATCTGACAATGGGAAGTGAAGGGGGCTGAGGAGCACACAACATCACGGGGGAGATGTATATGATCATTATTCTGTGATTACCCGCAAATATGACTGATACATAGACATGCTTCACTCGTCAGCCAAGCAAAACATAACTCACGTCTGTTTCTGAGGCAACAACTTGTAATAATGGTTTGGATTGATATGGCGCTTTTCTCTTGAAGTCCAGACTCAAAGCACTTGCACAGAGACCATTATTCATTCACACCCATTCATACCGGTGGCGGTAAGCTAAGCTAGCCACAGCCACTGACGGAGGCATGGCTAATTTGTGCCCCTCCGACCACCACCAACCCATTCATCCAACATTCATGCATGTCTTGCCCAAGGACACACCGACTGGGAGGAGCGGGAATCGAACCACCGACCGTTCGGTTGGTAGACGGCCGCTCTGCAGCACAGTTTGCATAGACACACAGATTCTTGGGGGCAGAGCAGCTAAACAGAGCAGCAAACCAATAAACCTTATCGCTTCTAACGGAAACAGCACACGACCACAATATTTAGTGTCAATATCTGTCTCAGCATGAAGCGAAAACCAATAGAAATGTCATACAGCTTGTTTGAAACCTGACCCCAATCGATGCAAAGCCAAGGTCAGCTGGCAGTGCATGCGGTGATCAGCAGAGCTATCGACATCCAGGATCTGTGCTGCAGCCAGGATTCAGTGCCAGCCTTCGTCTGACGCCACAAACCTGCGTTTGTTTTGCTGCCTGAGAAGAGCAGATCATGGCTCGCAATGTGTTATGTTCTGCATACTTCACAGCATGCGACCACAGCCCACGAGGTCTTCAAACTGAGTTTAGAAAGTAAACCATCTGTGATTTCTGTGGTTCAACAACAACACTTCTTTGGAAAGCCAAACAACAGTCGCTAATAAATTCACCAATACTGTAAAATCATCAAACATGATGGTGGAGTCATTATAAACTTTCTACCTTATGGACACAAAATCTGTCACGTTACTGTTGTGCAGATGTAAAAATAATTTTGCTCACACCAATGGCAACAAATGATGTTTTTTAACCACCATGTTACAGTGACTAATGGTGAGCTACCACAGTGGTTATTAATAAAAAGGATTTAAAAAAGTTTCCAGATGTGTTGTTTTCTGTGCAGTGTAGACTGGACTCGCTGCAGCTCGGATCCTCTCTCTTGGAGTCATGCAGACTTCTGAGATGAAACTCAACCATTTACCAAGCACATTATTTAAAGGGTTCGCTCTAAATAGATCAAGACACGTGACATAAAATCCCATGCACTGCTAAATAATAGCTGTGCTTTGTAAACCTGTAATGTCTGCTGCCTTTTATAGCTTTGTTTTGCTTTTCTTTTTTTTTTTAAACAGATTGTGTGACATCAACTCACTTTTCAACTCACATCTTATTTAGAGGAAATAAGTGTCATGTAATTGACAAAGCCATGACTTGACCTCTTTGTGGCTTCAATGAAAACAAAGTTTTGGAGGTTTTATGAGACTTCTCCCATACAGAGAATCTCAAATCAGCACAGCTTCATGGTTCAATATTTATACAAACATAATTCCTGGAGTTTCTGGGGGATTCTGCATCAGGACACTTGGCCCTCAACTGCTCAGTAGTTGAAGGAAAAGGATTTCCACAAGCACAATACAATACCTTGATACCATCATAACTCTGTAAGTGAATTGCAGTATTCTGATATAAAAAAAAGTATACTTCCATACGCAAAAAAGGATTGTTAATATTATTTAAGAGCACGCTTTACTAGTATAGCAGCTCAAAACTTTGGATTCACTAAGTCTGTTAAAAAAAGAAATTCCCTCATCCTCTGTATTGGGTGTTCACCATCTGTGGTTAATTGTGGCTCCACCACTTATTGGTCTGTTGCTGTTTTCATGTAGATGTTTACCTGTGAGAGTTGAGCCTCTCAGGTCAAACCACCTGACAGCTGCTTCGTCTGACTAAAGATCATGTTGTGATTCTAGGTAAGAAGCTTTGGAGACCAAAGGTCAACTAAGATTGTATAAATGCAGACAATAGCAAACCAGGAAATGCTCGACAGGCTGACTTAAATCTGTGCACACACATGCAAACACACACACATTTTTAAATATATAAAAAGTCACACACCCTGTAATCCACAGGGGGCATGAAGCCTAGTCTGCCCACACGACCACATCCTGGGAGGAGCTGAGAAGTCTCCCAAAACAACTGAGATCAGTCCACTTTACACACACACACACACACACACTGAAATCAGTCCACTTTATACATACACACACACACCCAAACATACACACACAAGTCCACTTTATACACACACACACACACACACACACACACACACACACTGAGATCAGTCCACTTGATACACACACACACACACACACACACACACACACACAAAAGTCCACTTTATATACACACACACACACACACACACACACACACACACACACACACACA